>PVKZ01008948.1:0-13168 GCA_004027375.1 Macroglossus sobrinus
CATTGTAAACAGAGCCAGGAACATACACGTGCATTGAAAATGGCAAACATATAGTCAAAGTGATCGTTAGTTCCATCAATAATCATTAACAAGGACATCACTTAAGGACGTTAATCCCTAACAGTGTGCTTCCCGTTTGAACAGCCGTCGTTTTGGGCAGAGACCCTGTGAACATATTGGAGGTCGTCAATGTGGAGACCCTGACTCAGATCATAGATCTTCCTGTACCTGGGAGATATCCAACTGTAGGTAAATTTTCCAGATGCAGCAAGCATGGAAACTCATGCCCGGATCATTTCTTCTTGAAGAATCAGCCTGGCTCTCCCACTGGAAATGGGCCCCATCTCTGTGAGGAGTGTGGAGAAGCTGGCAGGTGTGTCCTGTGTCTCAGCACTCCCAGAGACACAGACCTTGTGGAAAAACCTTGTGAATGTCATGATTCAGGGCACGCATTCAAGCGAAATGAAAAGCATCTCAGACATAAGAACTCTTCTGAATGTGAGAAATGTGGAAAAGGTTTCACTTGCCCCTCCTCATTTTGGAGTCATATAAGAGGTTGCCGTGCATGTAAAATCCATGCATGTAAAGTATGTGGGAAAGCTTTTAGGTATTATTCCTATCTTACATGCCATTTTAGAAAGCATACTGGCGAGAAGCCCTATGAGTGTAAGCGTTGTGACAAAATGCTTTCAGTTTTCACTCCTACCTGTGAGAACATGTGAGGACGCACACTGGGGAGAAACCCTATGAGTGTAAGGAATGTGGGAAGGCCTTTGGTTGTTGAAAATACTTTAGAAGACATATGAAAACGCACAGTGGAGTGAAACCCTATGAGTGTGCGGAGTGTGGGAAAGCCTACACTTGTTCCTCCTCCCTCCGAGAGCATAAGAGGACGCACAGTGAGGAGAAGCCCTTTGCATGTAAGGTGTGTGGGAAAGCCTTCAGGCATTCTCGGTATTTTCAAAGGCATGTGCGAATGCACAGTGGAGTGAAAGCATATAAGTGTAAAGACTGTGGGAAAGCCTACAGTTCTTCCTCCTCCCTTCATGAACACACGAGGACGCACACTGGAGAGAGACCCTTTGAGTGTGAGCACTGTGGGAAAGCCTTCAGTCATCACTCCTCCCTTAGAGGACACGTGAAAATGCACAATGGGGAGAAATATGAGTCTGCACAATGTGGGAAAGTCTTCCGTTGGTCCTCATCCTTACAAAAATACACAAAGACGCACTATGAAGAGAAGCCCTATGAATGTCAGCAGTGTGGCAAAGCCTTCTGGTATGCCACCAACCTGCAAGCACATGTGAGTACACACACTGGGGTTAAGTCCTGAACACAGACTGTGGGACGCCTTCATTCTCCCTTAATACCTTGTTGTAAAATTGAGGAAACACACTGGAGTGGAACCTTATGAATGTACAGAACATAGGGAAACCTTTGGATGTAGCACTTCACTTTTTTTGTTCATGCAAACTCAGAACAGGACTGAAATCTTTTAATGATATATGATTTTGTCTTTGTAAGTGTGCATCATTTGCTGCTGAGTCAGCTCTGACTCTGTTGACTATGAATGAACCCACAGTTCCCTGTCCCTATGGCCATGCTTAGCCCCTTAGACTCAGATCTAGGGCTTCTGCTATGGACTCAGTCATCTCCATCTGGTCTCTTCTCTTAATATTGCCTTCTATTTTCCCAGCATTATTGTCCTTTCCAAAGAGCCCAGCCTTCTCATGATGTGCCAGAAGTAGGACAGCTTTAGTTTTGTCATTTTTGCCCCCAGTGATGTTTCAGGCATAATTTGCTCTAAGACCTACTGTTTTGTCTTCCTGGAAGTCCAGGGTTTCCACGTGCTCCCCATCAGTGCTTTATTTCAAGTGAATTGATATGTTCCTGTCACCTGTCTTCACTGTCCACATCTGTACAGAGTAACTAGGCATCTGAGGGCATGGATGGTCTCAGCCTTGGTCTCCAATGATATGTCTTTGGTCTCTGTGATCTTATCTAATTCTTATATTGCTGCCCTTCCGAGTCTCAGCCTTCTCTTGATTCCTTAGCTGCAGTCGCTAAATTGATAACTGAACCAAGGCAGCACAAGCCTTAACAATGTCAGTGTCTTTATTGCCTGTGTCAGTTATTCCTTTTGTAGTCATGATTTTTGTTTTTTTGATATTCAAATGCAGTCTTGTCTGTCTCATTTCTATTACAATGTCTTTTGGACCCAGATGTCTTTTTTGTTTTCTGTGCAACTTGACATAATATTAGATGAAAAAAAATTGATTCCTACCTTCCATTATATTTCTAGTATGTGATCATGATTTAATATTTGTATTGTTGCAATTTCAATTCTTGTCTACTGCTGCAGATACTCATTGTTTGACTTGATCTTTACCTTCCACTTGAGTTTTCATAACTGAAAAACTTGTCTTCCACATTTGTTGCTAGAAGTTAGTAGTCACTGCAATATTTTGGAAGAAGACAGTCTCATGTGATTATGTTCATAATTTGGTCTCTGCTCATTGTCTTTGATTTTGGTTGGACATTGGACAGGATGCATTGAGTTAAAAAGAGATCCTGTGGCATGAAGAGGAAAGCTGGTGTCCAAAAGGTTCTACTGAATTGTGTTGTCAGCTTGGATGAGGTGGGAAATTGTATCCCATTGTCCTGGTTATGGATCTGAAGTAAAGGTCACGAGAAGAGGAAGTTGCATGAGGTTTGGAAGGCAGAGCTGATGAAACCATGATTCAGTTCTTCTGTACTATCAGGAGACATTGATGCAGAGGAACCTAGTGAGTCTGGCTTACAGCACAGTTTTCTGAGTCCTGGCTCTGCCCATCTGGGACAGCCCCAATCAAACCCATGCCTGCTGTTAGTTCTTGCTTAGGCAGCAGATTGCACCAACTTTTCCAAGAGTTCTCCCATCATATACGCTCTGTGGTTTTCAGATTGCCACATGTTCTCATATTTTCCCATAGCTCTTTTGTGCCCAACAGGACTCTTCTTGAGGCCACCACACTGAGCAGTCTTCTGTCATTTTTTTGTCTCCCTCCTCTTTTTTTTTTTTGCTAATAACATGATTTTTACAAGAGGGCATCTTGTTCCTCTAATAGTAGATCTGTTTGCTGCCTCCACCCTGGCATTTTTAACACCGCAGTCACAAGTACAGGACAGTTACCTCCCTAGTTATGTTGTTGAGAGGCTGCACTGACCCAGTGTTTCTCTTTTCTGGATATTTCCAGGATTGAAATAAGCATTTGTGAACATATTTAGCAATTTTTTTTGTTACAGCCAACTTCTCTCTAAATTATAAACCTGGTATGTCCATTTACTTTCCATTTTTGTATGTGATTCAAGACTATGCATTTTTGATATAGTTTTCTACATTGTTTCTTATGAAGCTATTGTTACCTAGGTTTTCAAATCAGTTGTATACTAACAACTGTTACTATGTTTTATGTTTCATTAAGAGACTATGTTAAAGTGTTCCATTCTGGAGGATTAATTTATTCTTGTAATTTTGTCAATTATTTTATCTAACGTTGACATTACCAATTCCTATAACTCGCCAGAATAGCACATTAAAAACACTATCTCAGATTATTTCAATAAACCCAGAAAAAAACATTTAATACTGTTCAACATTTATCCATGACAAATTTCTTAGGAGTTTAGGAATAGATAAGAACTCTCACAACTTTTTGAAGGGCCTCGTCGAAAGAAATGTTTATAAAAGAACGCATCTGTAAGTGGTCAGTTTGTTCAAGAAAATTATATACAAACAAGTATCTCCATCACTCTGGTCCCTTTCAGCAGTAGACTAGATATCCTAGCCAGTGCCATGAGAAATGGGTAGAAATTTTATAAAGGAAGAAAAAAACTTTTTTTTTTCAGAGTTGAAACAATCGTGTTAGAACCTGAAACTATATATGGGTAACCACAGGCAGAGATTAGTAACAGTTTTTTAGGATTATCACTTAGTAGTTATTATGTGAAGTGGAAACTTTATTACCTTAAACTTCATGGCCTTTCACATTAAAAAATTATCTAGGGGATATGTGCTTTATTAGGAGCTTCACCCTAGTTCCAGCACTTAAAAGAGGCTCTGCTGGGAATCCTGGCCCCCACCAGCGGGCTGTCCTAGGTAACACAAAAGTGAAGGAAATACAGGGAGAAATCCTCATGAACTCACATTTGGTAACCTATCAAAGATGACACCAAAAGCACAAGGAATGCAAGAGAAAATATATAAGTTGGACTTCATCAAAATTTAAGATTCAGCAGAGGGGCAGTTACAACCATGGAACTTTAAGGGAAGCATAGAGTTCTTTCTGTAGTGGCCTGGGGATGTCCTAGTGTGCAGGCACTTCCACATACCGAGCCCTCTCCCATAAGCCCTAGCTCCTCTGTAGATCCTCTCAACAGATTATGTTCCTTTAAGTCCTAGTCAGTCTTTATAAAATATGACCTTTTGCATTTCAATTCACAGGGACTAAAATCCTGAGCTGAAAAATTTCCCTTGCAGGATGAAAACGCACACCTGAGAATTCGAACATCCCACTGTTGTGGCTGTGCTGACACATGTTGGCTGAGGCCACAAGGCCCCACATCCAGTAGGGGCAAAGGATGGAGGGCCACAGGTTGCTGATCTCAAGCACCAATGTGAAGACAGGAGTAGGGCGGGTCCTCCTAGTGTCAAAAGACACGTGAAAACCCATGTGGACCTTGCCTAGCAGGCGATCAAGTCAATGAGTGTCTTTGTAAGAGAGGATAGGAGGAATCTGAAAAATGCAAAGGAAAAAGATTGCAGAAATGACGACTCAGCCAGTTAAATCCATTTCTGACTGCCCCGTTCCCCACCCTCCAATTCAGGACTCTCCTGCTAACATGTTTTCCCGTAGATACCGCCCCCACCTCAAGGACTCTCCAGCTCGCATCTATTGATTCATGGCTTGCCAAACAACTAAAGTTTTTCCTTATCTCTGTACGTGTGTAGAAATAGCAAGACTGTATAAAACTGCCTGTTAGGTTACAATTGGGGCTCAGCCTTTAGATAAGAATCCACCGAGCAGGTGCCAGCATTAATATGAGCTGCTTCCTGCTTATAGCCTGTGTCCTGTCTGTCTATAATAGTGCTGATAACGCCAAGGTCGCAGGTTCTATAAGGCAAATGACCTGTAAGACCAGTGGTCTAGAAATTCCTCCCCACCTTGCAGCTCCCACCCAAAGCTCCCCCTCCCCATCCTGAGTCATGAAGCACACGTGGAACCTCAAAGGAATTACGCGCCCTTGCATGGACACTGCAGAGGTATATAAACTGTAATAAATATAACTAAAGTGAGCTGTGTGCACTGATGCTGTTAAGCCTTATACATTCCACTTGCCAATAAATTCTTCCTCCAACAAAGTTGTCTGAGGGTCCAAATTCCTCATTTGGGTGTCAATTTCTGCAACATTTGTTCTTAAAGGGCATGGATCAATGGCGACCTTGTCACCACGCCGCCACGACCCCAGAGATCACCAGCCCCACCCCCCCGGAACAATCCACCCACAAACTTGAGGCAGGACTGCCTCGTACAGGAGGACAAGGTGGTGGCCCTGAGCTGCGACCCATACAACGCGGAACCCGCCTGCTGAGTGAGATCAGGCTCGGCTCAGAGTGCCACATCCCGTGCCAGGAGTGCGGCTTTGCAGAACTCGCCAGTTAGGGAGGGGCTGAGGACCACTATCCCACTTCCCCCGGTTTCTCACGAGATCTCCGCACCCGCCCATCACTCAGGCTTGCTCTGCCCAATAAAGAAAGATGGAGGCGGGGCCGGAGCTAAATGGGGTCTTATGGAGCTGGGCCGAGGAACTTCCCAGTCAGAAAGGGATGAAGGTCTCAAAAACAGGGCAGGCCTGGGCCGGTGGTGTGACAGAATTCTGTACAATCAGAATCCTTAGGACAGAAACGCCTGAAATCCGTCCAATCATGTGGCGGGTCCCCAAAGCCCTGTCCAATCACGGTGCAGGAGACTAAAGCATCGCGTGTTCACCGCGGCGGGGTAGGGCGGTCCTGCACACCTGCGGGGAGAGGCCTGCGGCGTCCTGTCCAGTCGCTCACCTATCGCTGCTGCGGATCCGTGAGGAGGACGCCGTGGGAGCCCGGTGCGCGGTCGCGAGATGGTGAGTGCGGGGCGGGCGGGCGAGGGTGGGGGATACGTGGGGGAAGAGGTGGTGAGAGGAAACAAGAAGGGGCTGGTTCGAACCGGCTGGAATCTCCTGGAAGGGGCCCGGGTTCTCTGCGCCCTCCGAGGTCCCACCCGCGTCTTCGCCCTCGGCCGCGGGATGGGGTCCCCGCGCCCTGTCGCGGCCCGGCGTCGGGGTCCCGGAGGCCCGACCGATGTCCTTGGCCGGGCGGGGGACAGCGGAGGACGAGACGACCACCACGGTAGGCGTCAGGGGCTTCGGGCGGGGTAGATATGCCAGATGAGGGGACCCTACCTGGGTCTGACAGACAAGATCAAAATCAGGACTTCCTTAAAGAGATCTTAATCCGAGGATTGGAGCAATAGGGGCAATACTCGAATCTCAGAGATGCGCTCCCCAAATCAGACAGAAAGGGCTCGTGTGTGTCTGTGTGTGTGTGTGTGTGTGTGTGTGTGTGTGTGTGTGTGTGTGTTTGTTTGTATAGGGTGAGCAGAAGGCTCTGTGACAAAAACCGTCTCCGAGTGCTCAGCACCCTCTCTGCTCAGATCAGCGTGGCCTTGTCTGCATCTCAGCTCTTGTTCAGAGGGGTGGGGGCCATGTGTGGGCCTGTGGGGAGGACAGGAGCCGGATAAAGTTTGGATAAGAAACGGGCGATTGTCAAGCCTTGGTCCAGCCTATGGAATATGAAAAATCCAGGCTTTAAGTGAATGTTCATTCAAAAGAATAACTGCAGGGGGTACGGGGAAGGGACTGTGCCCTGGGGGCAGGGGCTGTGCAGTGGGGGACAACGCTGTGACCATATGATCTGCAGACATCTCAAGAGTTGGCTTTTTTGAGTTTTACCAGGTATGGTTGGGATGGCAGGTCCCGGGACCAGCCTGTCATTAGGAGGGCTGTCTGGGGGCTCATGCTGAGCACAGACCAAGGTCAGGGTTGTGAGTTTGAGAGAAATACTGAACCACATCTGGGCAACATGCATTTGCTCCGCTTGGACGAACAATACAGCTAATCATTTAGGCTTCAAATGAGAGTGTGGGGTTTCTGCTTCTGACCTTTCATACATAAACATGGGGGATATCTGAGAGTCTTATTTAAGTCGGATGATGAAGGGGGTTCCTGCAACGGCAAAAGGGTGGGGACAGGTTCCTCTCACCAGGAGCACAGGGCTCAGCAGGATTCAGCATTGTCACCTGACCCCTGAGAGCAGTGTTCTGTGTCCAGTTCAGCACTAGGAGCTTTCTCTTCTTCCCGCCTCAGGTTTCAGCAGATAACCTGACAGTTCTTTTTGCCTCATTTCTTGTCCTTACTGACAGTTGTCTCAGGTCTTTGTCCTACTAGGTCGTGTTATTCCTGAGTGCAACCATAAATGCTGCTGGGGAAAGGTGTCTCCTATTCAGACAATTTCTCCTCTTTTATTAGAATTGTGGGAGAGATGCACACAGTCCCTTACCTTCATGCAAGGTTGGTGGAGGTATGGATTAAAACCATACATGGAAGTCATAGTGACTGTTTCTTTCAGAGTGCAGAGTTTGTGACACCACATTATCCTGTTCCACTTCTTGTTAATAACTAATAGCAAAGTTTAACACAAATTTTGTGAATTGTGACTCGTGATGGTTGGTTTGACATCATCCACAGACTGGTGTTGTTTAGTGTGGTTTGTGCAAACTGAGTGAATCCGTGAAGGCCAGACTTAGGGAGTGAACCTTTGGATTTTACTAGGAGAGAAGCTGATGAATTTGAGAGTTACCTGGGGTCAGAAATAAACTGATTCCAACTGAGTGTTTCCTCCTTGGTGAGCACTGAGGCCATGGAGGAGAGGGTCCCACCCTGAGGAGGGTGCGGGCCGTGTGGGGATCCAGAGTTTTGTCCTCTGAGGTTTAGTGTCCCTACATTCCTTCCCTGATAAGGGTCACCTTGGGCTACCTGTGAGCAGGGAGTTCTTGGCCCCCACTCGAATGGGCTTTGACCTCTGACTCGGTGTCCCCTGTGCACTGTGGGAGGCCAGCTGAGGATCTGAGCTGCACATACCGGTCGCTCTGCTCTTCTGTTTCCTGGAGAGGATAGAAATTTTTATTAAGGCAACTTTGGGATCAACATTTTCACCTTGTGTTGAAAGGAAACTTGGAAATTCCCCAAAACTTTAATCTCCTCTAGAAATAAAACGTGCTTCCAGGTTCATCTTTAGGTCTTCGTTGGCACTTATTGTATCCTTGACAGTCTGCGACCAAGGCAGGTATGGGCACCCGGACACTTGGGGAGGAGACTAACTGGCTTCTTTCAAAACATCACTGCACATGGAACTGACATTGATTTTTGAATGTGTGGGATTTGGGGACTTCTGAATGCTAAATCTTATTGTGTGGAACTAAGGAAGTTGAGTTGTTTCCCTTGTAAACGTTTTTCCACTTTCTTCTTTTGCATGGCAGCGCTGGCTGGGCCTTCATAGGCAGTCCTCACTTTCTCGTTCCTGCCTTCAGAGGGCACAGTTGCAACGTTTCATTGTGAAGTAGGAAGGAAGTTGGTCTGAGATTTATGTGGACACCATTTCTTTTTGATTTGTGCGTGTTCCCGCCTTGTCTTTTAGTTGCATTGTCATGAATGAAGAGTGATGTGAGACAGGTGTGTCCTCAGCATCTGTGGATTTGAAGCCTGTGGGTTGTATTTTTTCCAGTAAAGGAATAAATTATCCTCATTGAACAATCAATATTTAATCCATCTTTTCTGGAATAAAATGAATGTGGTTGTAACTTATTATTTTTTAAAATACATTTATGTATTGGATTTCCTTTTTAAAAAGCCTTTGCCTTTATATTTATGAATGTTTTTTCTTTTGAATATTTTTGGAATTGTTCCTTTCTAGTCTTGGAAATACTCTGCGATTTTTTTTTTTTTTTTTTTACAATTAGAAGCCACTGACTTTTGAGTATTTGTTACTCAAAGTATAAAATACTTGAGTATTTGTTAGTCCAAGCCAAATAACTGTTCAAGTCTTGTATTTAGAGTATGCAGGTATTTGATCGACTGCTTTTGTGTCTGTAGTGATCACAGACATTCTCAGATCTGTTCACTTGCATCATCTCAGCAAAGTGTACTGATGTCTATACATTATCTGATTATAGCCAATCTAAAAAATTTCTTCCACAAGCAGTTTGTAATATTTCCTCAATGTTCTTAATGTCTGAATCATCTGAAATTTTGTTTCTCTTTCACACTTCCTTTTATTTGTTCATATTCTTTTGCACTTAAATAAAGATGCCATTAGTTTAAGAAGGATATAATTTTAGTTTGTCTACAAATTTAAAGGACCTCTTTAATTGAGATATAATTTACATACCATAAAGTTTACCTATTTAAAGTATCAAATTCAGTGCTATCTAATATGTTTACAGAATTGTGTAAGCATGCCCATATTGTAATTTTGAAATGTTTTTTATCACCCCAAAAGAAAACTTGCATCTACTGGCAGTCACCCTGCATCTACCCCACCTCCACATGCCTGGGTCCTGGCAATTAATTAATGTACTTTCTGTTTCTATAGATTTGTTACTTCTGTATATCTCATGCAAATGATTTCATCCTCTGTGTGGTTATTGCGCCATCAATCACTGCTTCTTTTATTGACAAATACTGTTCCATGTGAATATTCCGTTTTGATGATCAAATTCAGTTAATGGACTTTTGAGTTGTTTTTACATTTTGTTTATTATGATTCATGCTGCTGTGAATATGTTAATACAGTCACGTGCCGCTGAAGAATGGATACATTTTTAGATAGGCATCCTTAGGTGCTTTCATCTAGGTGATCCATGCCTAGATGTCATTGCCTAGTGCAGCCCTAGGCTGTGTGGTACAGCTTACTGCTTGCTGACTACAAGCTTGCACAGTGGGTTACTGTTCCAAACAATGTGAGATTCAGGCAAGCACGAGAGAAGATGCTGCAATCAAGAGACACGGTAAACACGAGATGTAGGAGGTTGCTGCTGGCATAACACGGAATCCTGTTTTACACCTCACTTTTTTTTATCAGTAGAGAAAATCTGAAA
This sequence comes from Macroglossus sobrinus, assembly GCA_004027375.1. NCBI lineage: Eukaryota > Metazoa > Chordata > Mammalia > Chiroptera > Pteropodidae > Macroglossus > Macroglossus sobrinus. The sequence goes on from PVKZ01008948.1 coordinate 10,230, forward strand.
TAATGATAAAAAGCATTGTGTAGTCGTTCGGTTAAATGATACCCATTAGTTAATGTGACCCATGCTATCTTATGGAGCCAGCTGGATGCCAGTGGGCCCCCATCAACTGAAAGAAATGTTCTTGTATAGACAGGTGGGCTGATTAAGTTGTTTACTGTTTCAGTTTACACAGCTCTTTAACAAGTACATGCCACATAGCTACAAGCCACCTGTTTTGGCATATGCCTTTTCATTGTGTAGCTCACATCCACAGCCCCTTTTTGCTGCAGAGATGCCATCTTGCTGCAAAGAAGACTCCTCTTTTTTCTGTAAGTTCCTCTGGAAACTCCTCTTTTACTGCTGGAGTCATCAGCCTCTTTCTTCAGTCTCTTGGCATCTTGGGAAAATTTCTCCACAATAGTAAATACATAAAGCAGTATCATAGTTGTTTATTATCATTATCGAGTAGCATGTACATTATTATCTGCGCTACACTTTGATCTGACTGGTGGCACAGTAGGCTCATTTATCCCGGCATCACCACGAACACATGGGTAATGCATTATGCTACGACACTATGATGGCTGTGATAGGATTTTTTCAGCTCTGTTATGATCTTATGGGACTACTTTCATACATGTGATCCATCCTTGACTGAAGTGTTATTTGGCACATGACTGTATTAGTTTTATGTTGATGTTTTTGCTTTTCCCGGGTATGTAGCTATTTAGGAGTGGCATTACTGTGTTATGTGGTTACGTGCTCATGGGTTTGAGGACCCACCAGACTCTCTTCTGAAGTGGCTTCTCCACTTTCCTTCCAATTAGCCGTGTGTGAGGGCCCCAACTTCCTTACACCCTGTCCAGTGCCTTTCTGTTTGTCTCCACAGCTGTCCTCGTGGAGAGAATAGGAATCGGCTATAGTTTTGATTTGCATTTTCCTGATGACCAAGGTCCAGCATCTTTTGTGTGCTCATTGGCCGTTTATATTTCATCTTTGGAGAAATGTCTACTCACATTCCGTGCCCATTACGTAATTATATTATGTGTCTCTATCTTGTTGCCTTTTTTTTTTATTATTGACACATGAAGTTTTCTATATATTTAGAACACAAGTCTGGTATCTAGTGTGTGATGTGCAAACACCTCTTGCAACTCTGGTTGAAGCAGCATTGCATTTTCTGTAGCTGATGTAGGTGAGACTTTTCTTTTTTGAGATTTTGAGAACATTCTTTTAGTATGTCAAAAATTTCTCCATTTACTCTATATTTCATTGGTGTAAGGTCATGCCATATTGTTCTAAAATATAAATTAGGTGGTTTTTTTTCCTCTGTTAAAGTCGCCTTTGACTCCATTCCCATTAGATCCTTCAGTGATTCTTCTTCATGGTCCATTTTCTCTAATTCTAGGCTCTTGGATGTTTGTATGAGAGACCCTGTTGCCTTGATAGATTCTTCCAGAATCAGGTACTTCTGTACCAGCAGGTGTGCCAGACCTTGGGTTCTGCTCTGTCTGTTCCTATAGCATTCACCTCACCCTGGGAGGTGTCAGTTCTCTGTCTTTTGGGGGTATGAGGGCACTAGACCAGGCTACTTGACACTGATGACTCCCAAGGTGAGAGTTGTTCAGATGAGGCTGCCCTGATATCTCAGTGTTTGTGACATTTTGACATTCTGGTTCCAGCTCTTGGAGCTGACAAGGAAGTAAGTTATGAACAAGTCCAGTCTCCATTATCTGAACGATGGTTTTATTTTTTTAGCCTTTACTTTATTTCAGAATGAGCTATATCTTAATAAAAATCATTCTTTTTAATTATGTGTGGATAATTTATATCAGTTGTCATCACACTTTGCTTCAAGGTTCTAAGTACTTACTTTCATTGATCATACTGCATTTGAGGTGCTTGTTCATTTTAATTTTCCACAAGAGTATAAGCTCTAAAAAATCGAGCCACCTCCTTCCTCCCATATGCACTGGTGAAGTAGTGTTTTTTGAAACAGAATATGTGGGATGTTTCAGGACATAGTGGTCTTTACGGATGTGGCTGTGAACTTCACACGGGAAGAGTGGGCTTTGCTGGATTATTCTCAGAGGAGGCTCTACCAAGATGTGATGCTGGAGACCTGCCGGAACCTGGCTTCCGTGGGTAAGAACGACTTCTTCCCCACAATTGATTGTTCTAATTGGGGCAAGGAAATGAAAATATGTTGGAAAAAAGACATTATTCCAGTGTTCACAGAACCTAACTATCTATAGCCAAATGGCTTTTCCACGAAAACAAAGTTTCATGTATTAATGTATTTATTCATTTTGATCAAAAGTCTGATGCTCCCTAATTTTGTAGGTGTCAGTCAGTTTGTTTCCAGTTCGCTGTGGGGGAGTCAGAACAACCTCATGATTGTCAACTCTGAAGCAGTTACACTGGGGTTAATACACATTTGACACTGTGATCTTGCTGCAATTAATTCCATGCTTACTTAGCATCTCTGGCCTGAAGATCATAGTGTCAGCCCATCTTGTGCAATGTTTGTTGCCCTCTATTTTTCTCCATGATAAGATTTTGTGCAGGAGCAGGGCAGGAAACACACATCTGAAATCCCAATGGCAGCTGGGCCATGGGAAAAGACTTCCTCTAGGTCCTCTGTGTCTGTGAATACCAGGAGAGAAACAACCCTTGGGAACAGCAGGTTCTAGGGAATGATACTTGTACACATCCATTAGAAACACGACTTCATGTGTGTGTGAGAAGGGTGATATTTGTTACTTCCCTGGTTCCTGTTGTACTTCTCATCCATCCTAAAGCACTTGGAAAGACTTTCTATAGCTCTTATACAGGGAGCAATTGGAAATATGCATTTTGCCTGTTTCATTTTTACTTCGACTTTCTGATAACATTTATTTAAACATCAATCTCCATCTCTTAAACTATTTCTTAGTGACCAGGCTGCCATTTTGACCAAT
>PVKZ01008949.1:0-13159 GCA_004027375.1 Macroglossus sobrinus
AAAGAAAGAAAGAAAGAAAGAAAGAAAGAAAGAAAGAAAGAAAGAAAGAAAGAAAGAAAGAAAGAAAGAAAGAAAGAAAGAAAGAAAGAAAAACTTGATTTATGAGACTGGAATTGCCTATGAATAGCTTTGTCTTTGGGGAATTAAAATACAGCATGAAACACCACTCAACCAACTACAACGTTCACAACTTGCCAGCAGGTCTGGGAAACAATACACTTAAAATTCTTGGCTCCCTGGAGGATGGGAGATTATCAATGAATTGCACCCATTCATATTTTCTTATCCTTATGACAACTGTGAACCGCCATATCTTTTGCTGTTCTTTTACAAACCCATAGATTATTCGGAGAAAATGTCCAGGGTAACGTAACTCGTCTTCTCCGTATTTCTTTGTCCGAAGCAGAGAAATGATGAGTCAGTTTCGAGTCATAATAAGTACTTATTTCGTGTGTGTCGACCCTTGAGACAAGAGTGAAAAACAACTCGGTCCCAGACTTCAAGGTGCCCTCAGTCTGGCCAGGAGGAGGAAATTTTACATCTATAAAAAAAACAAAAAAAAAAAAAAAAAACAAAGGTAGGCACAAATATTAGGCAAGTAAATGGGCAGTGTACGTATAAGTGTTACGATGGTGTTAAGAACAAAATCCAGTGTGAAGAACTTTGCGTTGGGTTGATACCAATATCTGTCTGCAAGGACAGGTGAGTTTAGATCTGTGCAGCTCAGATTCCCCTACCTGTGTGAAGAGAGGGCAATGCTAGTACCTACCTGGAAAGGTTTAATAAAACCATGCACGTTGCTGGAACGGACAATACTCAGACACGTTACTCGAACACTAATGAATTTTATGAACAAGTGTCATTAAGCCTAGCTAACCAGACGGCGCAGGTGGAAACCCTCAGTGTTGACATCAGGCTAAATGTGCACGTTTAACTTTAAGAAATGGTTTGTTTCTCAGGCTGAAATAACCAAGATGCCTAAGAAACCACCCTTCCCACATCCTTTGCCAGTTGCGCTCAGTAGATGGCGCCCTTGAGATCTCTGGCCACAGGATGTCTATGTGTATATTCTTTCCCATCCCAGGGAAGAATCAGTTTTTGGTGCCAAGTACCAATGCAGAGGTGTAGAGATCCAAGTTCGCTAATTCCTGAAGATCTTAATTTTCAAACACCATCACCAGAGTGTGTGTGTGTCGCTTTAAAAATGCAGCCATGACTAAATGAACGGGAGGCAGAAAATACTGCTCCGCCTTGTCAAATGAGAGTCAAGCCACTATGTCTTTAACTACTTATGCTGCCCTGAGCACTTTATCTGGGTAGCTCCTTTAATCTTCCAGGACCCTGGGAGATAGGTTTTATCAGCTCCTAGTTCACAGGTGAGGAAACTGGGGTATAGTGCAGTTAAGCGAATTGCCCAGGGTTATACCTGTAATAAATGACAGAGACAACCCTTGGACGAGGCCAGGTGGCTCTATAACCCATGCCCCTCCCTGCTCTGCTACCCCGCCTCCCTATCTGTGAGGCCATAGCACTCACGACTGTCCCCAGCCTGGCCCAGAGAAGGTCAATCCGAAGAATAAATAAATCTGAACATCCATCACGTGAGCCTGGGAGAAAATTAGCTTTTCATCTGGAGAGCAGGATCTTAAAGAATCTTGGGGCCGGTTGAATCTTTGGGAATCACTAAGTGTATCTAGATCCTTAATTGTCAAATGGGGAAATTGACACGCTTGTAAGGGTTTTTGAAAAATAGCTATAAACCCTTGACACTTCTCCCGTAGAGAAATGGGGCTGATATTCCCTCCTCTTATATCTAAGCTGGCTTTAGTGACTTGCTTAAAACCGGGAGAATTTGGTGGAAATGAGATGGTGTGGTTATTCGAAGCTGGGTCGTATAAGCCGAAGCAGCTCCTACTCTATTTGCTGGAACACTCTTACTGGAACCCCGAGCCATCCTATAAGAAGCACAATTTCCCCAAGACCGCTGTGCTGGTTAGATCATGTGTAGATGCTACAATACACAGTCCAGCTCAGCCGCCGGCAGGGAGCCAGCCCATGAATGAGTCACCCCCAGTGACACGCCTGTGGGTACGTACACATGCCAGGGAGAAGAGACAGCCCTCCCATGCAGAATTCCAAACGATTTATGTAAATAAATCATCGCCTGGGCAGCGATGCATGCGTGACGCCATCCCCGTGAAATGCGGTCCAAGCATCGCGACTTTCTCTCGAAGACCACAGGATGGAACGGGGAGCAGAAACTCACTTCGGAATGAGTTTTGGCAGAAGCCTGACAGATCGTCAACCTCAGCCAGGGACCTATGTCATTCATCCACGATGGTAAGTGTCCGTGAGAGCGAGCGTGTGCTGACAAGGGCACTGCACCTCTGTAAGCTGCCTCCCCAGATCCCATAACTCCAGTCTCATCGTGAAAAACCCCGATCGAGGCACGTGTTACAAAAACACCCGACCAGAACTTCTCAAAGCGGCCAAGGCCATCGAAACCAAGGACGGTCTGAGAAAACTGTCACAGCCACGAGGAGCCTGAGGGGACACGCTGACTACGTGGAACATGGTGCCCTGGGTGGGATTCTGGGACAGAAAAGGGACATTAGGTAAGAGCGACAGAGCTCCGAGTACAGGATGGGCTTTGCTTAATGATAATGGATCAGTACTGGGTCATTAGCTGTGAGACATGTTCCAGAGGGGTATACAATGTCCCCACGACAGTGGAAGTGGGGCCTGGGGTATCTGGAAATTCTCTCGAGGATCTTTGCAACTTTTCTGTAAATCTAAAGCTATTCCGAAATAAAACGTTTTTTGTTTTTTGTTGTTTTTTTAAAAAAGCCACATGGCAGGCCCACTCCCAGCTGTGGGGGAGCCTCGTTTATGTCTTTCTAGGGCGATTGCCTTGTTTCTATCTACATAGCTTCCCTTGCCCTCCCCAGGCCCACCACCATCGGCCAGGGGCACAGAAAAGGCACAAGATTCAGAACTGAGCAGACGGAGGCCATCTCAGCCCTGCCACTTAACCGGCTACAGAAGCTTGGATCAGTCACTCAGCCTCTCCGGGCCTGGAACACGCAGAAACTTCTATCCCACGCTGCATTTATAGGATTAAAGAATCGACACGTCCAAGCGCTTTGAAAAGCATGAAAGCACTTTGCTGTCCTAATCCCCTTTATCCAAAGACGAGGATTATTGACATAAAGCATGTTTCGAGTATGCAATTTCCTAATGGGTACACTTGTGTACATAATTTTATATGAATGCGTGGTGTGGCCGTATACATGCTTTGCGCGCGCGCGCGCGTGCGTGTGTGTGTGTGTGTGTGTGTGTGTGTGTCTTTTTCCTGTTTTACGTGGAAATCGGACAGACCTGTGCTCCACCCCATGACTGTGTAACCTCAAACAAGTTCCTCAACCTCTCTGAGCTGTATTTTCTCCCCTGTATAATGGGGATCGAAACATCCACTTGAAATAACTAATTCAAATCGATCCTGATGATTGCCTCTCTGGTCAATAACATGATTAAATAAGGTGACACAGGCAATTTCTAAACATGATGTCTCAGTGAATGGTTCTTGTGATAAAGACGGTACTGCTACTGCGACTAATAATCATGATTCCTGTGTTTGAGGCAGTTACTATGTATCGGGCATGTTGTAAACACTTGACCTCCATTAACTGAATCTTCCCAATAGCTCTGAGAGGTGAGTAGTATCATTAACTCCCTTTAACAGGCACAGAAATGAACTCAGAGGGGTAAAGACACCTGCTTTAGAAGGTAGTGCATTCAAGAAGAAACAGCAGCGACAGTTTCTGTGCCTACCCCGATCCTGGCACCTACGTCCTCAACCATAGCCAGCTCCCTTCCCCTTTGATAATTTTGTTCAAATTTCTGGGCCCCCTGATGCCTGGAGGTGACCTTGGGGTTTGCCTTTAAATGCCAACTCCTAGCTGGGTGGCCTCAGGCTCGTTACTCGATCTCCCTATGTCTGAAAAATGGGCGACGTACTAGTATCTGCCACCAGGAATATTATCAGATTTTAAAGAGTCACAGAGGGAAATAAAAGTCACTCAACACAGTGCCTGGCATGCAGGAAGCTCTCAAAAACGTAAATGATGATGACGATGACGACGACACCTCTCAGCATCTAGGCGTGTGGATATCTATCCAGTCCAGCCATCGAAACGTTAACAAGACGCCTATAATACTCAATAATCATTGTCTGACTATGAAAAAATGTCGGTATATTTCTTTATCCAAAATAAACAGCAGCCTTTCCCCCACTGGGAAGGCAAGGAACGGAAGACATCTCTGTCTTGAATAAGTCACCTACAAAGTGGGAACAACTCTATGAATGTCAATATGTAGGTTACATTTGTCTATGTGGCTACCGGGGTCTTCGAACCTTCCAGTCTGATTCTCATGGTTTTGAATGGTCATCAAATAATTTTTTAGAAGGTGAGGAAACCCGCGTTTAAATGGAATTTCTTGAACAAAAACATAGCGGTGGAAACGAGAGCTGCTGGAATACTAGTCAGCGATGAAAAGGAAAGAAGCATCACTCTCCCCAACAACCTGGATGGCTCTCCAGGGAAATACGCCGAGTGAAAAAAGGTGTATACTCTCAAAAGGTGACATACTACGCGATTCCAATTATACAACATCCTTGAGGTGACAAAGCCATGCAGAGAGGGAGGAATGGTGGCCGGGGGTTAGAGAGGCAGGAGGGAGGTGGCTGTAGCTATGAAAGTGTAGCAGAAGAGATCTTTGAGATGAGTGTTTTGTGTCTTTTAAAAAATGTTATTAAATGTATCCGGGCGACTTTGGTTAATAAAATTATGTAACTTTCAAGTGTACAGTTCTATAACACATCATCTGGAGATCGCACTGTGTGTTCACCACCCAGAGTCAAGTCTCTCTCCGTCACCATGTACTTGACCCCCTTTACCCTTTGCATCTTGACCGCGGTGGTCACAAGAGTGTCATGTGACAAAACCGCATGGCAGTGAACATGCACAGTTATACAAATAAATGCGACTCAGCGTGGTGAGAACTGAATAAGGTCGGTACACCGTGCCCGAGTCAACCCCTTGGTTGTCACAGTGTGCCACAGTTGTGCCAGGTGTCACCAGAGGGGGAAACCGGGCAGAAGCGACACGGGATCTCTCTCCATTATTTCTTGAACTGCAGGCGAATCTACAACGATATTTAAATGTTTTTGAAATCAGAGCTGCTTTAGCATGTGCACGGAGAGGACTTCCTACCTCGCTCTTTTTTCTCCTGGCATGGGCACGAAGGACCACAGTGGGCGAACCTCGGGCCAGGGCCAAGGCTCGCATTGGGCAATGACAGCCTTGTGCCCGGAGGTGGCCTGAGGTTGGCTCTCGGTGGTCCAGTGTGTGAGGAATAGCCTACTCTCACACCTGTGGGTTGCCAACCCGAGGTTCTTTCTCTCAAGATCCAGTGATTTGGTTCTTGCTAAGTATTTGACATAAAGATCGACTTAAGCTAAAGGCACAGAAGCAATTTAAAATTATGTACCATTTGGCTAACAAGTCTCGTAAAACCAGATGGGGAAGATAAGGCAGTTCCCTCCATTTCAAAGGTGAAGAAAACAAGACACAGAGAGGTTAAGTAATTTGACCCTGGATAGAACCACCAGTGATCCAGGCAGATGCCCTGGTGCTGCAGGCCTGAGCTCCTGATACTGACACAAGGCTCTGTGTGTGTGTGCGTGCGTGTGTGTGCATGCACACGCGTGTGTGTATGTGTGTACACGCATCTGTGTGTCTTTCAGAAGTTAAGCCTGCATGTCTGCTAACGTCACGGTAGAAATGAGATTTGGGTTTCGACCCAGCAACTTTCAGGATCCCGTGTTCCTCCTTTCCCCTCCATGGAAGGAAGCTAATTTGCTCAGGTATCTCCCCTTTTGTCACTGGGGAACCACAAAGCGACAGAACCTTGGCAGCTCCGAGTCGAAGGCTCCAGTTACTGGGGACCCATCTCAGCTTGACACTGCAAAGGGAAGAGATGCTCCAAAAAAGTCAGGTTGCTCAGACATGCAGTGCTGGCCTCAGGACAACACCGTGGTGACAACGCTGTGTCCGTCATTTACTTCTGTTCCCATGTACGCCTTCCAGAGAAGCTAATTACAGTCTCATATTATCTTCATTGTGCCCTCTTGTCCATATTTCTGTCACTTTTACTACCTCCTTCCTCTGTCCTTAGAATTTTTACTCACCTGTCTATACCCGTTGCCTCCACGTCAGAATCAACTCATTCATAATTACGTAATCCATTTTTATCAATGGACTTTCAACTGTTTTTAACGTGGTGGCTTTTTGAGGACGACCAGAAGTCCCTGGATTTGTCTTGTCTCATGAGGGTCTTCCTCACGTTAGGGTTTCAAGACTGGAGGTTGGGAGAACAGAGCAGGCAACACGCATAGTCGCACATGCATTTTTTTTTTATTTCTGCAAAAATAAAATCATATATTCTTACAGCTTTTTTTTTTCTTCACTGAAATTATGGATATTTTCCCCCCGCGTCATTTTGACGGTGGCTGTACCTAGCTGAACAGTGTCCTCCAAAAATTCATGGCCACCCACGAACCTGAATGCGGCCTTATTTGAAAATGAGGTAATTGCGGCGGTAATCCCGTGCCATGGGGTCTTAAAGAATTAAGATGGAGCCTCAATTTAATGGTTGGTGTTCTTCTAAGAAGGTCCTTGGGACCCAGAGGCACAGAGACATTGAGGGAAGAAGGCCACGCGGAGATAGAGGATGAGCTGAGTAGCACACCTGCACAGCTGCCATGGCAGAGATTATTAAAAGTCCAGGTGTGGCAGCCCCGCCCCGCTGTGGCGCTCTAACGCCCACGCCACCTGTAGCGCCAGCGCCGCCTCTAGCGCGCCCTCTACTGGACAGATGGAGAAACCTCGTTCTTGCAGGCCTGGTCCCGTGGAGCTCCGTGAAATTGGATGGTAGCGAAAGTCCACGAAACTTCTGGTTCGCAAACTTCCCTTTCAGCGTCTGGAGCGAGAAATTGCTCAGCACTTCAAAACAGATCTGCGCTTTCAGACCGCAGCTATTGGGGCTTCGCAGGAGGCAGGTGAGGCAGGCCCATTTGGTTGGTGTGCTTGCTATCTATCTATCCATGCCAAACGGGTGACAATTATGCCCCAAAGACATCCAGCTAGCACGCCGCAGACGTGGAGAATATGCCTCAGAATTCACTATGATGGGAAACATTTTATTTAATAAAATATTCTCTTCCTCCTTTTATTAGTATTTCTGATCCCCACGCATGGGGTCAAAAGACACTCAAGTATACGATTGCGAGTGGAAAAAATCAGGCATTGGCGTTTCTTTCATTTTCACTTGTGTGTGAATTTTTAATATAAATTCAGGGGCATAAAGCATAAAAGTAAGTCAGAATGTTTCAGTGAACAAGATTTAACAGTTCAACTTGATAACAATGATAAGTAAACCCGATAAAATTTTCTGGACATCGCCAGCCAGCATTCGCAATTTTTAAAATAAATAAATAAATAAATAAATAAATAAATAAATAAATAAATAAATGTGTTACCGATGGCAAAAAAAAAAAAAGTCTAAGCATGAGTTCAGGTGAGTGAAGAATATGAGCTGAGGCATATACCGTTTCTAGGCCAAATTTCATAATATTCTTGTAGAATCCTGACCGGCTCAGAGGACAAGATTTAAAAAGTGATCTTGACGCAAGGGTGGAAGTGGAGATGACCCCATTAAGGCACGTTATTTGATGGGTGTTTAACAGCAACACATTCCTGTGGTTACGACTGCCTTGCGGACACGAATCGATCTGGGCAAGTGTCAACACTGCCACAGCAGCTGCTCGATGAGCAGGTGGAAAGATGGCCACCTTCGCCAGCCAGCAGGGAAAGGCAAATCAGAACCACGGTGAGATATCACCTCGCACCTGTTAATGGCTACTACTATCCAAAGGGAAACAATGGCAAGTGTCGGGGAGGATGGGGAGAAAAGGGAGTGAATGACATTTGTGGCAGATAAAGGGGAGGAACAGTATCAGGCGAGGGAAGGCTTTGGCTGTGATGCAGACCTGACACTTAGGAAAGGAAAGGGACAGGGAGCAGACGCAAGGGGGAAGCCTTGGACCCCAGCAGTGAACACCCAGTGAGGCCTTGGCCAGCCCATGGGATTTCCAGAACAAAGATGGCCCATTACAGAAGCTCCTCATCCCCCAGGCCCTCCGACCCCTGCCATGCTCCTTCACGGGCCAGGGGGTCCCTGGGAAAAGTGTGTCCTCAGCTCAAAAGCTGGCCAACCCCTCAGATGCTATAGGTGGAGGCCGTCAGCTAATTGCACTCCTCACGGTCAAGCTGCTAGTTCTTTCTCGAAGGTCAAGGCCCCCCATGGTCACCCCACATTTGTTGGGTGGAATTTATCCTATACCATGGATCTGCTCTGAGAGCTTTGTCTTCACCATCTCATCCAGTTCTCAAGACAATCCTGCAAGGCAGCTTAAGAAATGGGTGTGTTCGTTATCTTCCTTAAGGCGGGTTAGCAGGGCTGCAGTTCTAACCCCTGTGGTTAAGCTCTTAACCTTCACGCTAGGTGCACTGTCTTAGGGTCGATGGTCTGTTAGACACAAGGCTAATCTGGAGACACGGCCACTAAACTCTGATGGGGGTGGCATATCTCAGGAGAGAGGTGAAGAGACTTTCCATGTGACCAATTTCGATCTAATTTATATATTTCATAAGAAAAGTTATTAACTTTGTAATCATAAGATAAATTATAAATTTTTTGAAAAGATTTGGCGGTTCCTAGCTTAGAAATCTGCCTGTGTGGGCTGCCGAGGCTGACTGGTGAAATGGGGAGAGGAAGAGGAACCACTTGTCATTTCTCGGGACCCCTGGGGGTTCCTGGGGACCAAGACAGGTGGAAGGTAGGCAGGAGGGACTGTTATCCAGTCTCTATTCCATTTCTACCGCTAAGGGCTTTGAGCAAGGTTGGTGTTATGGGTTGAATCGCTGCCCCCAAAATTCATACGTTCAAGTTCTGACCCCCGGTAACTCAGAATGTGACTATGTTTGGAATAGGATCTTTAAAAGGGTGATTAAGTTAAAATAAGGTCACTCGGGTGGGCCCTAATCTGACTGGTGTCCCTGTAAGAAGAGATTAGGACACAGACACACAGAAAGAAGGGACAAACACAGTGTTCTCCATTACTCCCACTCTACAACAAACACACTCACTACGCTTCTGACACCAGATCTGTGAGTCCCTCTGCCCCCTACACTAAGCAATTCTCTGTAACACCAGTTGGGTGTCTACAATTCATTTCTGACAGTACCCGGAGTTAGTGCAGACCCCACGAGTTAAGGGCTCACTCCCACGAGACTGCCCACCTTCCTGCCTCAGATGCCAGTCGCAAGAAGTAGGTCCCCAGCTTACCCGTGACTTCAGTTTGACGTGGCTACAAATTGGAGGTGCCCCCATCCTTGGATGCCATCAGCTGCTGGAACGACTCACAGACCTTCAGAAAACATTTACTTATGTTTACCAGTTTATATATAATAAAGGATGTGATAAAGGACACACAGAGACTAGCCAGATGAAGAGATAGATGGGACGAGATCTAGAAGGTCCCTAAGTGCAGAAGCTTCTGTCCCCATGGTGTTGGAAAGTATCATCCCGCCCCCTGCAAAACTGAGCAGAATCACTCAAATGAGCTCCGTTAAATGATAGATCTATGAGAATAAATCATCATTGTTGTACATCACTGAGGGTTTTTTTTCACAGCATAAATATAGAATTAACCGAAATAGAAATACAAGTGACCACTAAGTATAAATTAAAGATTAGTATCAATAATAATCAAAGATATTTTACTTAACAGTGTAATTTTTCCCATTTATAGTAGCAAAGATAAAAAAAAATTAGAAGACCCACTGCTGGCAAGGATGTGAGGAAATGGCCATTCTTGAACACTAATGGTATGAATACTTTATCTCTGATAAAGTATTTGGGGGTAGTTGGTTACACAGCATGATTGTAACAACAGCTAATCAACACATCACCCATCATAAGCTGAACCTGTCACAGAGCCATAATTTTCTCATCCTTCAGAAGTGAACATTTGACTCAAGCTTGGCTAACAATTAAAGACCTGGCCCAGGGTTTTTAACTCGGAAGCAGAGAGAGTGAGTCTCCGTCTCTCTCTGATGGTGAGGTTATGAGGGGTGAGCATAGAAGCAGCTGGTAGACAAGTTGTACATTGAAATCTGGTCTGAACACATGAAACCAATGGGCAGAGAGAGATGACCATTCTCAGCTTTTTAATTTTTTTTACCTGCTTCCCACCTCACCCACTGCTCAGTTATGTGAGTGAATGCATCTTCTTTTGCCCAATAAACTTCAATAAAGTCCTAGCTAATACATCTGCCCACTTGCCATGCAAATGGGCTTCTTCCTGAGTTAGCCCCAATTTCCAGCCATGAACACCAGGAGACAACAAACCAATTGCATACAGAACAACGGAACTTTTGTGATAACTCAGTCTAACTTTCTTATTTTAGAGATGGGTCGATGAAGATCCCAAAGAGGAAGGACTTTCTTGCGGTGACACAAAATACAACAGGCACAAAATCTGGCCCTCCTGAATTTGAAGTATACCAAGAGAATATTTGAGATGAACAGATTGTTTGTATTCCATTTGGTCACCCACAAAGCCTTTAGGAAACTCACAAGTTAAAAACTTGTCTTCCAAAAATATAAAGAAATGAGTACATTCCAACTTCAGTGCTGGGTGTGCCAATTGAGACAAACTTTTATTGGAAGACAATTGGACAATCCAGTGAGTTCTGATAAGTTATAACAAGGAGCTAATTTTACAAGTTAAGAGAAATATTATACACAAAAATGTTCATCACTGAATTTTTGTAACAGAGAAATATGAGAAACAATCTAAAAGTTCAACAGAGAAAATTAAATTAGTGACGGCCTACCTTCTCCTCAATGAAATATTATGTGGTCGTTAGAATTTGAGTGTGTACTGGAGTGGGGGAGAGGGAGAGAAAGAAGAAAGAGAAGAGGGGAGGAAGATTGGGATGGAGGAGAAAAGAGAATTCTGGAAGACTATGCACCAATATGTCAATCGAGTTCCTCTCTTCAGGATGGACTTATTGATGTTAGGGTTTTCGTTTGTTTATTAGTTTGACTTTCACTTTTAGAGTTATCTCTACGCTTTGGGTGTTTTACCTCTGCACCAAATCAGAACCACAAAGGACTGTTCCAATATAAGCAGACACCTTGTACTCCCTGTGTTTGCCAGGAACATAATCTCAGCCGAGAAGTCCTAAGTAACCATCGGGGCATACGGTGGTACCTGACCAATGCGGCTTTCCTGAGGACCTCGGTTCCAAAATCACCAAAGCCCTTCCGACACAGGTGTGGGTTCGCTCACCCTCACACCTTGTGGCTGGAAGCTGGCTCGCAGCTGCAGAAGTGGCCAGGGCCACACTGTTCCTTAGGAAATTTCTTGCCCTTGTTCTCCTTGCTTCTGTTTTCTCAATTGTGATCACCTGGATGTTCACCTGAGTCCTTCGTGGGAAACCCGTGATGGTCGAGGAAGTGTTTCCCAGAGTTCCATGAGCCTTTATAGGCCGGCCTCTGAATGAGAGGCGGTCTCGTGGGATTCGGTAGGTAGTGTCAGACGGAATCAAGTTGTGGGACATCCAGCTGGCGTCCTCAAAGACCGCGAGAATGGCTCGGTGTGGGGAACACTCACAGCTGGTGTCAGCAGCGTCGTGAGCCCAGATGCGGTTTTTCCCTTAAGTCAGCAATTTCACGTGGTTCGACCTGGTCGGATTATTTGAAAATTGGGAGGAATTGATAGAAGAATCAATACACGACAAGGGAGGGCTCGTGAAACTCACGACATTCCAGATGCCCGGATTTACTGTTGTTATTTTGCTAACTGTCATGGCATGTCTCCCTACCTCCCCCCTGGGGCTGGCTGCTGCCTCGCCTCCGAAACCCCCCCTCTCTGCACGGACGGTGGGCACCCGACAGTAAAACTTGAAGAAAGGAAATGCCAGGAGCTGTAAGAGTGTCACGACTTGGTTTTATGTAGCAGTAAGGAACCCCTGGCCAATTGTGGAGTTTGGCTGTCCGTATACTTCACACCTTGTTATTAAAAAAAAAAAATTTTTTTTTTAAATAGAAACCTCTGTGAGTTCATTGTACAGCCCATTGAACTCGTAAGGGCCACTGGGTGACAGGGCAGGGAGGCTGCGTTTCTTAAAGTAAGTTTGAGTGAGAGATCGGGCTTTAATTGACCGACACATATCCCTGCTTAGGTCAAAGGGTGGCATGGATACCGAGGGTAGAAAATGGAAAAGAAGGTTAGACACGGTTTACAGAAGCTTTTAGGAGCAGATCGGTGGTCTCACCCTGGCTCTGCTCCAGCTCACTGTATGAGCCAGAGCAAATGACTTACTCTCTTTGAGACTCGGTTTTCTCTTCTACACAATGGAGCAAAAACTAAAATCGCCACCACAAGGGGCAGTTGAGAAGATGGATCGAGATACTTGCATAAATGACATGGCAAATAGAAAATGTCCAATAATCGGTCGTTAATATCATCATGCATCCTGCATCGGATGCACGCTGCCAGAAACCTCATATGTGTGTGTCCACAATTCTGTGCAGCAAGCGTATGAAGTAAACATATTTATCTCCATCCCGTGTGAAAAAAAAAAATATGCCTTCAGAATGCTTAAATCACCTACCTGTCTGAAATCACAGAGTGAGAAAGAGGGGCGGCTAGAATTTGAATCATAAAGGAGGGTTTGGATCATTTGGAGGGCTAATGTCAACTGTCACTTCTTTAGCTGTCTCTTAAAATCCTAGTGTCAATTCAGTGACACTTTGAAAATATTTATCACATGGAAACTCACTTCCAAACACATTGCTAGGTGAATACCAGCTGATCTCACAGTTGTTCGAATTTTCAGTAGTTTGACTAAAATGTAAAAAAGAAAGAAAGGAGAGAGAGAGAGAGAGAGAGAGAGAGAGAGAGAGAGAGAGAGAGAAGGAAGGAAGGAAGGAAGGAAGGAAGGAAGGAAGGAAGGAAGGAAGGAAG
>PVKZ01008950.1:0-13158 GCA_004027375.1 Macroglossus sobrinus
GGCTGCATTTGGGGACCTAGACCAGAGTCCCCATGGGAGAAGCGGGGGGCTGAGCTGAGGCGGTGCTGCCGGGCTGGAGCCGGGACGTTTGGGCCGCGGCCAGTGAGCCAGGGCCAGCGAGTGGGTGCGGAAGGAGAGGCAGGGCCCTGGGGTGACTCTGGGTGAGCAACATGGTGGGGTCGCCACCTGAGCTGGAGACGCGGGAGCAAGGCCGGCATGGGGTCGGCCGGGCGGTGGGAGCGAGGGGCCAGGGCGCTGCAGGCTGGGGGGTGTGGCGTTCAGCCTGTTATCAGCTCGGCAGCCGCCTGAGTCACCTCTGCACCCGGCCAGGATGACACAGCTTCCTCGAACTGCAAAGGCAAGGTGACCAGACGTCCTCCAGGCCCGGCAGACAGTCATGTCTTGCCGGAGGGCAGCCAGCCAGGACCAGCCCGCGAGCTGGGCGTGGGCCGGGCCGGTGGGCTGCCCGGGAGGCACTGTGGGACACACCCCCCACGAGGGGAGCTGGGGTGGCCGTAGCACCGGGGGTCTGCAGCGGGCAGCGTGGCGGAAACCCCCCTGGCTCTGGGAATGGCCTTCGGGCGGGTAACATGTGCTCGTTTGACAGGTGCCCACGGTGGCAGCCCCACGTACAGTGCGGCCAGCGGCTCAGAGGGGCATTTGGCTTTGGGTCACTTCAGAAGGGATCCCTGTCCCCCCCAGAGCAGAGGCGGCCAGGTTACAGTGGTCAGGACGCACTGCGGCCTGTGGTCAGGACCGCTGCCCTGGGATGGAGCCCCTCCCCTTCCTCGCTGGTCTTCCTCCCGCCTCCGCCCGCTCATTCCGGACCAACACCTGGGGCGTGGGGTGCAGGGATGATCGCCGTCAGCGGGCGGCACCTCACACAGGATGGGAGCAGTTCGTGCGAGCGCCCAGCCTGGCTCCCCGTCTGCAGGAGACTCGGCGTCTGGCCTTGGTGGCTGACCGTTAAGTCGAGGTGAGACCCGGAGCCCTTTGCAGCTGTGAAACCACCTTTTCTGCTGTGTTATCTAGACCGAGGGCGGCTTGGGTGGGGGACTGCTCCCATCGGCCTCCTGGCTCTGTTGATGGAGACAGCCTTCCCCGTGGCCTTGAACCTGGGTCCAGCCCAGTGGGGGCCAGAGCACAGCCGGGATAGCCGGGGCCTTAAGCCGCTGGGACAAGCTGCGTCCAAGCGGTGGGCAGTCAGTGTCAGCTGGGAACTGGAAAGTGAAAGTGACTCGGAGGGGTCCGAGGTCCTGGCCTCCAGCTCACCTGCCTGCTGGAGGGCCGGTCCTGGACCATGGGCCCTGGGCCTCTCAGCCCGCACGTGCCAGCCCCTGTCACCCCGAGTCCCAGCAGTTACTCCCGTGCACTCTACGGGCCACTGAGCTCCCCGGGGCTCGGGGTGACCAGAGTTGGTCTGGGACGGCGGTTCTAACGCCGGTGTGTCGCGGACGCTGCCGCCCGGCGCAGAGCGCTCTCCCGGCCGCTCTGAGCGGCTCATCAATCCTCCAATGTGCGTTCCACGTTCGGGCCGAGGTGCCGGCTCCGTCCCACCTGTTGAGTTCACAGAAGGGGCAGGAAGCCGGCGCTGGGTGCGGGCTTTACCGCACCCTGCCTCTGGGCCGCCACTTGCTGGCGGGGCAGGGCAGCGCGGCCGTGTTGTCCTGCCATTGGAGGCTCAGCAGCGGGGACAGATGCCCCGGTGGGCCCGAGGCCATGGGGTCATGTGTGAGCACAGAGCCTGGTGCCGTCTGTGCCTGCCTGGCCCCGCTGTCTCCCCTTCATCTCTGGTTCCCCAAAACCCTGGGGGCTGACAGCAGAGCCCCAAGTCAGGGCGCCCCTGCTTGGCCCAGCTGAGGCCTTCGGAAGCTGGACGGGAGCCTGGGACCCCTTGGTTCTGGTCCCCTCTCTTTTTGGAAGGGGCTTAAGACGCTCAGAGAGAAGAGGGTTTACTGAGTCATCCCCAGCGTCCTCTCCGGGCGAGCACTGCCACCTCACGGTACTGTCCTCGAAGTGAAGACGGGCTCCAGGTCAGAGCCCATTGTGGTGCCTGGTACAGAGAGGGGTCGCCTCCCTGGACCCCAGCTCGGAGGGGCCCCCGGGCTGCTCTCTCCGTGTCTGCTGGGCTCCTTCTGGGGTCCCGGCCCCCAGAAGCCCAGGGAGACGGGTGAGATGGGCTGAGCCCAGGCACCTTGTTCTGGTGGGTGTGGTGGGGACGGACCCTCCTGGGCCCAGTCCTGGGCGCGTCCCAGTTACCCGGTGTCCCACCACGAGTGTATGTCACGCAGGTCCCCAGAGGAGGTGCGCTGGCCCCGACCCCCGCTGAGGCTGGGGGCCTGGCTGGGCTGGCTCTGGGACCAGTGCCCGTCTGGTGGGGTCTGCACGGGGCCTCTCGTCCGCCACCCAGTGCCTTCCTGTCCCTGCTGGCCAGCAGAGCGGTCCGCAGGTGGGCGGGGCCTCGGTCTGTGGGAATGTGAGCCCTTGCTCTGTAAACAGCCGGTGACTCACCGCACAGCTATGCCTGGCGGCCAGGCCCCGTGCGCGGACGCTGCCCGGCTCGCTGGAGCGGCGCCCGCAGCCCCTCCCCCGACGTGGAAACGGTTCTCATGGCTCCTGCAGCCTCCGCTGGCTTTTCCTGGTGGCTTCTCCGGTGGCCTTGACCCCAGCCCCGGAGCGGGGCGGGCCCCTGGGGCACTCGTTGGGTGCCCCCCAGATGCTGGGGTTGAGCCATGTGGGGACTCAGCCCTCACCCCGCGCTAGGATTGCCCCAGACACGCTCCTGTCCGTCTCGGGCGCACGTGTGGCGCCTCCTGAGGGCTGCAGAGGCGGCTGGAGTCCCCCAGAGCTGGCCTGGCCCGGCGGCCATCCCGCTCTCCATCGTCCACCCTCAGCCCCCGGAGAGCGGGCACGATGCGGGGGTGACGGTGCTCGGGCGCTGGGACCCTCTGTCGACTTCGCAGCTTCTGGGGATGGGGGGTGGGCCCACGGAGGCGTCGCCGGTGGGCGTGGGGCCCAGGCGGTGCTACAGCAGGGTCCTGGGGCGGTGGGCCGGGGCTGGCGAGGTGGAGACCACCCACCCAGCTGAGTCTCCCCCTCCCGGGGCTGGGGGCTTCGATGAGCTCGGCGTCCCGGGTGCAGGCCCCTTTCTGGGTGCGCGTCTCTGGCGCTCTGCTCCCGTCACCTTGCCTGGTGTCTGGAACGTCGGGGTGGCCCCGACCCCGTCGGCTGGCGGCACGGCGCGCCTGCGAGTCCGGTGCCCGCTGCCCTCCCGCCCCAGCTGCCGGGCACCAGGGGTTTGTTTACTGTCCCACAACCCGCGACGTCTGCACCTCGGGCCCACAGCCATTGTTGCTGTGGGCTTCTCGGTTTCCATGACGACCATTGGAGGTTGGCTACGGCCCAAGGTCGCCATGGTAACTATCAGAGGGGAATCATGCTTGGGATGCTTTGGCTGGCTTTTTCATGAATGATTAGAATGTGTGACACAATGCAGACGCGAAAACGAGAAGGGCGGGCGGCGGGGACAGCTCCCGCCAGACAGTCGCTGTGCGGGGAGGTGGCGGCTCCCTCCGCCCTGTCCAGGCCCCGGGCCGGCCTCGGGAGCTCCTGCCCACCCTCCGGGCCTCAGGTCATGGCCTCGGGGCAGCCCAGGTGCAGGCGGTGATGTCACAGCTGCAGTGCCCTTGGCAGAGGTAGGCCTACGGGAGGGTGGGGCCGGGCGGCCTGAAGCTTCACCCGCCCCTGGTCGGGGTGAGCCTGGCAAGGTCAGGGGCGCCCCATGGGGCCCGTCCCCTGGCAGAGGCAGGCTGTCGGGGTTCAGGGGCTGTCGCCAGGGCAGGGGCCAGGTTGGGCTGTTCCAGGGCCTGCGCCGCGTGCACGGTGGCCCTCAGACGCAGCCTCCCGCCTCCCAGGTGCAGGCGTCTGAGCTTGGAGCGAGCGTCGACCGAGAGCGACAGCTGCCCCCGGGGTGTGTCCCACAGCGCCCTGTCCCACAGCGCCCTGTCCCACAGGCAGAGGCGGGGGGCGGGCACTTGGGCGAGGCGGGTCGGCTGCTCCATGGGCTGATGCTGGAGTGGGTGCCGTGGCTGGTGTTCCGCCGGGGACCCCTTGGCAGGGGCCCAGGCCTGGCCACAGTGCCCAGCCTGGGGGAGCCCGCCTGCTTTGGGGCGCTGTGGCTGGGTCACCGGGAAGAGGAACTGAGCTTTGGAGCTGCTCTGCGGTGGGGCACCTGCTTCGGGGCACCTGCGAGGGCAGCACAGCCCGTCCCCAGCCTGGCAGAACCTAACTGCCTCGTTTCTGTGTCCTGTGGTTTTCCAGTGACGATTTCCAAGCAGCTCTGTCCGGGTGACTGTGCCCAGGTTATGACGACTAATCCCAAACCGAACAAGGCATTGAAGGTGAGCGGGGCGGGAGGGGCGGCCCCCGGGCTGAGAGGAGGCGGTGCCCCGGGCCCGGGCCGGGGGTTGCTGGCCGCTGGGAGTGCCACAGAGAGGTGGTGACGGAATCGGGTCGCGGCCGTGGGAGACGGCTGCGTGGAGGGTGGGCCGCTCGGCCTGGCACCCGGGGGCCCTGCAGGCTCACGTGGGTGCTGGTGGCCGGGCTCCAACTGTCCATCAGCGTCCGAGGCTGGCGCGTGCCCATGGGCCGCTGTCTGGTCTCGGGAGCAGAGCGGGGAGCTCCTGTCACCTGTGGGCTGTGCGCCTCCACGCCCCGGTCAGCGCAGCGCGTGTCCCCAGCCCAGGTGGGCTGCCCCGCCTTCCTGTCACTCTGCTGCCTGTCCGTCCTGAGCAGGCTCTGCGGGGCACCGGGCGGCACACGTGGGCTGCGGCCTCGCAGAGCTTGGCTGGTGCTAGTCGGGTAACGGCCGGCATCACCCATGCGGCCCGGGGGACCGCCACCGGGTGCGTGCTGCAGGTGGCCCCCCAGGGACTGTCCCCAGCCCTGGGGGGGAAGCGAGGGCGGGCCAGCCTGCGCGCAGAGCTTGGGCCAGCCCGGACACCGGGCCCCCCGGGCCATGCCGGCTGAGTCCCCCCCAACACCGATGTCCCCGCAGGTCAAGAAGGAGGCGGGCGAGAACGGCCGGGCGCTGGGCGACGATGACCTGGTGTCCATGTCGGTGCGGGAGCTGAACCAGCACCTGCGCGGCCTGTCGCGGGAGGAGGTGGCCCGGCTGAAGCAGCGGCGGCGCACGCTCAAGAACCGTGGCTACGCCGCCAGCTGCCGCATCAAGCGCGTGACGCAGAAGGAGGAGCTGGAGCGGCAGCGCGTGGCGCTGCAGCGGGAGGTGGAGAAGCTGGCCGCGGAGAACGCCGGCATGCGGCGGGAGCTGGACGCGCTGCGCGCCAAGTACGAGGCCCTGCAGGCCTTCGCCAGGACCGTGGCCCGCGGGCCCGCCGCGCCCGCCCGGGTGGCCGCCACCAGCGTCATCACCATCGTCAAATCCCCCTCCGTGCCCTTCTCCGCCGCCTCCTAGTGCCCGTGGCGGGCGCCGGGCGCAGAGCCGGGCCCGTCCCCCGGGCCCGTCAGAGGGTCCGTGGGGACAGACGCCCTGACTCCCGGGCCACCCAGGCAGCGTGAGGGCTGGGGGCCGGGGGCCAGGGGCCGGGGGCCAGGTGAGGAGTGGGGTCTCCTGAGCCTGGGCGCCGTGCGCTCTCCCACGCGCCCGCCCTCCCGGGCCGTCTGCCCTCAGCCGTCGGGGTGGTGCCAGGGGCCAGGCTGCGTGCAGGGGACGTCCTCAGAAGGGGCCTGGCCTTGCGGCCCGGGGGCTGTGGTGCTGTGGCCCACCCCTCCCACGGGCAGCCCGCAGCACATGTCAGCACCTGCCCCTGCGGCGGCCGCCAGCCGGCCCGGGGTCCCCCACTGCCCTGGCTGCGCACGGCGCCCCAGCGGGAGCCGCTCGTCACCGGCGTCAGTGCACGGTGCTGCTGGCCCGGCCCAGCCCGGAGGCGGAGCGAGAAGGGCCACTGGTCGGGGGGCTGCCCACCTCCCTGCCACGCCGGCAGCAGTGGGCGGCTCGTGTCACGGTGCCCCTTGGCTGGGGGGGTCCACGTGGAGGGCTGCGAGTCGCCCTTGTGTCGGGGTGACGGGAGGTGGGTCCCTGGTGTGGAGCCGGAACGCTGGGAGGCTGGGGCCACCGTCGGGGGGGCGGGGGGCGGCAGGTGTGCCCCGCACGAGGCAGGCTCATGCCGGCCGTCGCCCACGAGCAGCAGTGGGGCCGGGCGGCCCCCGGTCCTTGCAGGGGGCTGGAGAGCCAGATGGCAGGGCAGGTTGAGGGGGAACGTGGCAGGGGCCTGGGCGGGAAGGCCCTGGGGACCAGCCTCCGGGGCACCTGGAAGGTCTGTCAGCGCAGAGTGGACAGGGGACTTAGCAACCTTGGTGCTTAATCATTGCTCAGAACCGCCACCTGCTTTTTAGGTGCTTGGAGCCACCAATGGCCTTGGTGTGGGGCTCCCCCCCTGAGAGCTGCTGCAGGGGTTAGCGTGTCAGCTGTGGCCCGCCCTTTCCTGCCCTTTCCTGCCCCTCCCCTGGAGATGCCCAGTGAGCTGCAAGCCAGGCCCGCCACTGGCTCATGGCCGCTGGGCTCCGGCCCCCCACCAAGACCCCCAGCAAGCTGCGAAGCCCCCCGCCGGGCGCAGCGGCCCCAAGCGCGTCCTCCGGCCTGCTGCTCTGTGTCCTGGCGGCAGCGGGCCCAGAGTGGCTGGGTCTCTGGCCAGTGGCTTGGCCCTGCGGTGCCCTGTCCTGGGGGGCGGTGGCAGTCTGGCGCGGGGTCCTCACGAGCAGAGGCCCGCCCGGGAACAGGCAGCTCTGGAGGCCGTGGCCGAGGTCGGTAATCCACATTGGATGTCAGTAGGGACTGGGGCATATTTAAGAGAGAGAAGTCTATATATATGAAACTATATTCACACTTCACCGTGCAGGTTTTGTACCTTCCTTCCTGTTTGACACTGTACCTTGGAGCCGGTCTGCAGCCCGGCGGGGCGGGCGTGGCAGGCGGCCCTGTGTCTTCGCCGGCCAGCTCGCAGCTCTGCAGAGGGGGGACTGGGCGGCCCCCGCGGCCCGGGCAGCTGGCTGGGCCCCTGGGCCTGGGGTCTGGCAGGTGCCCCACCGATGGCTGCGCTGTCCCGAGGGACAGAGGTGGGCGAGCGCTGGCCGTGGGCCCCTCGGCCCCAGGCTGAGGGAGCGCCTGTGGCCAGAGGCTGTGGTTGGTGCCGCCCCCCCCCCAGGGCCCAGGGCACAGAAGACTGGCACGTCCCCTGTCCCCCGTGCTTTCTCTCCTCTCCTCTCCGATCATTGGAATCTCACTGTCACAATTTAATATATGGATGTTTTATTTAAGAGACACGGCAGAGACCTTGTGCGGGCTTGATTCCCTGTCCCCTGTGCCTCAGGGCACGTGTGCGTCCCGGAGAAGGCGGCCCCCTGCCTCTCCCGGGTGACAGGGCCTCGGGCTGTGAGCTCACGCGGGTCTCCCTCGCCTCCGGCCGCTCCGCAGTTTCATTTCAATATTTATTTTTGTGCTGCTTCTATCATGGTATAAATTATTGAGAAGAGACCCCACGTGGTGGCCCTCGCTCTTATGGCGTGCGCCCTGCGCCCGCCCCGTCCCCACGGCCACCACCTAATTTATTGCTGTACATCTCTGCCGTGACGCTTTTGTACCTTTGCAATAAAGAGTTTTCTGGTTTCAGATCCATCTCGCTGCGTGGTTGGTGCTCAGGGCTATTGAATGTGCTGCACCCCTTCTCCCAGCCCCCCACACAGGGCACTGCAGACCTATGTGAGGACAGCTGGGGGGGGGGCAGGGTTCCAGGGACCCCACCTGCCCTGACCAGGAGCCCCAGGCCATGGGGACTCGCCCTTCCAGCTAGGGTGTGCCGGTTACTGGGACAGGCCTGTCACCTGGCTTGTTGGCTGGGACTCTAGGTCAGCTGGCAGGAGATTGGGGGTGGCCTGGGGAGGAGAGCAGAGTGCCTGCAGCATGGCCGAAGGTAAGCGTATCCCCCCCAAAAGGGCCAGGGCGAGGGCCCACTCCAGCTGCCCTTCCATGCTGAGCAGCCCCCCAACTGGCCCACCCAGGGCAGACAGGCCAGCACCTGCAAGGAAGCTCGGTGTCGGGCCTTCCGGAACCTGCCAGGTCTCCTGCCCCGCTGTGCGGAGCTGACCAGCACAGCGCGTGGTCATGAACGGCTGCAGGGCGCCAGGCAGGTGGCTTCCCGCGTGGCCCGGCCAGTCCCTCCCCCTTGGAGCCTCGAGCTCCCTCCGGCGACTGCTGTGGGAATAACCGCTCGGCACAGTGGCACCGTGACGCAAGCTGGTGACGAGCCTGTGGCCGGGAGCTGGAGGGGCACAGACCCAGCCTGCGCTGGGCTTCTGGGGAGTCGTTCTGGACACCCTGCCCCAGGCCGCCTGCCTGCTCTCGGGGGGGATGCTGGGGCCACCTCACGATGAGGACACCAAGGCCAGACCCGGCCTTGGCTACCTCCAGCCACGCAGCGACTCGGGGAGGCGAGGCCAGCAGGGCCCAGGCAGCAGCCCTGCTCTCTGTGCCGCCTGCAGGTGGCCGGAGCTCTGGGCCCCGAGCCTGGTCTCATGGCTGTTCTCCATGCTGACCACAGGCAGAAAGGGCCCGGGGGCCAGGACCAGGGAACTAACTGGCCTTCGTGGAGTTGGCCCACCTCTTGCCATCTGTGACCTTGGGCAAGTGTTTCTGCCGGGCCACCCTCCTGGGCTGCCGTGAGGATCAGGTGTGCCCTGGCCCGGTCCCTGGCACATGGGCTTGGGAGACGCCGGCCTGCTTCCCCACCCAAAGCTCGGAGCCCAGCAGGCTGTCTGCCCCATCACAGCCTGGCCCGAGGGCGGCCGACGGCCAGGAGCCCACACAGGGCTCTCCAGCCCTCTGTGCACACAGCTTTACCGCCCCCCTCTCCCCCCACTGCGGGTAAGGGCCTGCGGGCAGCACCCCGCCCACAGCAGGGCCTGGCATCCTTGGGCCGCAGGCCCCGAGGGACTGCTGTGCCCTCCCCAAGCTGCGGACTGCAATGCGGGTGGCCAGGCCCTGAGGGCTGTGCAGGCACGGGGGGGGGGGAGGGGGGCGCCTGCTGCAGGGGGCACGATAAGGTGGGTGGGGGCCTTTCCAGCCGGTGCCAGAGAGGCTGGGCCCCTCTTATCACACAGCCAGCTGTGCCCCGTGACAGGCCGCTGGCCGTGAGTCCCCATGTCCACAGCCCGGGGAGCAAGGAGGCAAGAGGGACCCCAGGTCCAGCCCTGATGAACCCCTCTGTGACCCTTGGTGCTTTCCCAGGCCCCACTCTCCCCCACCTGGCTGGCTCTCCCCCTTCTCCTGTTACCGCAGCTTCCGGAGGGCGGGGCTGTCTCAGGCTCCGCCCTCCCAGCTCTCCCGCACACACCTGGGGCCCGCAGGAAGAGAGAAAAGGGAGGCAGGCTCCGGGTCCCAGCCCCTCCACACCCCTGAGCTTTGCACAGGTGGCCTCGCGACCCTCTGTGGGCGGGTCCAGCGTGAGGCCGGTCCTGAGGAAACACCCAGACTCAGCGCAACCACCTCCTCACGGTCCAGCCATCAGGGGCGGACCCTGCAGGAACAGAGACCAGGAGAGCCGCTAGAAACCCAGGCGTTTATGTATAAATAAGTGGGGTCGCTGGGAGCCTACTCCTCCGGGGGCCCGGGCACCCCCAGACGCACATAAGGCACATCCTGCCCAGGCAGGGGGGGGGGGCTGGCCCCATAACTGGACAGTGTGTGGGAGCAGCGCTGGCCCCTGTCCCAGGAGCCCACGGGGACCACAGCAAGGCCCAGCGGAGCCACCCAGCCCGCGGCCCCCGCGCTCTGCCGGCCCCGCTCCCGGGCCACCCTTTCCCGCCGCTGCCCAGCCCGGGATCTGTCCGTCAGGAAGGCCACGCTGTCCCTGCCGGGTCGGTGGCCGCGTGAGCTGACAAGCTGCGGGACCCTCTCCCGGGGCGGGCAGGGTGCGGAGTGCGTGGGCGCCACGGCCTGGCAGGAGGTCTCCCTGGAGAGGCCTGGCCTTTGGCAAGTGGGCGGTGGGCAGACGCCGCGACCACCCAGTCCCTACAGCTCCTCCGAGGGGATCAGCACCCTCTTCTCCACGCTGCGGCTCTTCCTGCCCCCGCCAGACCGTCCGGCCACGCTGGGGTGGCTGCCGGGGGAGGGGAGCCTGCCCAGGCCGGGCCCCGACGCCTCGTGCGTGGCCTGCTGCGTGTACTGCTGGTACGTGGGCGAGAAGTTGTGGATGGCATCCTGCACGATGTCCTGCGGGCTCACGGTCTCCTTGAGGCCACTGGAGATGCTCTGCAAAGGCGCCCCTGGGCCTGGGGTGGCGGGGCGCGCATGGGTGAGGGGCGGGGTGACGGCGCATGCGTGGGAGGCGGTGGTGCGCGTGCGTGAGCGAGCGAGGGGCGGGGCAGTGGCGCGTGCGTGCGAAGGGGTGGGGCAGAGGCGCGTGCGTGCGTGCGTGGGTGAGGGGCGGGGCGGCGGCGCGTGCGCGAGCGTGGGCTGGGGGCTCCCTGGGCTCGTCTGCTTCCCATGGACCCCTAGCCTGGGTGACGTGGCTTGCCCTCGGGGGCTGTGACCGTCCCCCTGGGAGTCTCCTGGTCTGAGTGACCAAATGCACAAGCCACAGGCAAATGGGTGTTCACTCACGGTGGCCCACAGAGGGGGTGGCGGGCGGCCCCACGTCCCCCCAAGGTCCCCAAGCCCGGCCTCGCTCCGCCCTCCCAGATCTACCTGCACCTGCGATTCTACACTGTCCCCTGTGTGGGGAACGGTGACGTAGTGCGGAGGGTGCCCAGGGGAAGGCAGGGCCGGGCACGCCCACCCCACGCCGTAACGGTGCCAGCCCGGGAGCTGCACGCGGTCCTGCCCGCTGGCAGGGCCTATGTACCTGGCGAGTTGTCCTTCTCCGCGTACACCTGGCAGGTGAAGGCGTAGCGCAGGGCGACGGAGGCAAACAGCATCTCAATGCAGATGATGAAGTTCTGGTAGCCGGCGGCCAGCGTGCCGGCCCCCACCCTGCTCCCATCCGTGGTCTGGACCTCAGGGATGACCCCGCATCTCTCCAGAATGGCCAGCAGCATCCCTGTGGGTGGCAACAGCCACTTAGGCACCCCCCAAAACGGGAGGCCGGACTGGCGCTGACTCGGGCCAAGAATCCCACCAATGCTGGCTTTGGGGTCTTGGTGGGGGTCTGAGGAGAGGACGAGGCTCAGGCCCCACAAAAGCTCCGGGCTGGCCCTGGGGCGGCTACCACGGAGGGGGAGGGGAAGAACAAGGTTCACAGGGGCCGGGGAAGCTGGGGTCTCTGCACAGCGGACCTCCAGGGACTCCCCAGGGGCTCCCTGACCTCCCCAAACCCAGACCTGGGCCCGCCGCATTGTCTGCTTCTGCTGAGTGGGGGACGGGGCCCCTCCACTGCTGGCATGTCTGCACCAGAGATGTCCATGTGTCACTGACCTAGGCCACAGGCTGGACCTGAGGGCACTGGGGGTGGAGCCCTCAGCCGCCCCACCCACCCTGCCAGAAGGAGAGGAAGATGACGGCCTTGATGGTGAGGAACTTGAGGACCGGCTCAAAGGGCTGCAGGAGCTCCCTGGTGGCGAAGTAGAAAAGGAACAGGGCGTAGAGAGCCAGGCTGACGGAGACGTTGTAGATGAGGGTGACGTAGAGGTAGCCGCTGTGGACGCTGGGGGCCAGAGCAGGTGCCAGGGGTCAGAGTGGGACCCGCAACCCCTGCGTCCTCCCCACCCGGGACCCAGCCCCGCAGCCTCCCTCCGGGGGGCAGCTGGCACCTGAGGGGAGTAGCCAGGAGCTGGGGGGAGTCGGTAGGGGTCCTGGCAGGGAGTCGGTAGGGGTCCTGGCAGGGAGTCCTGACAGGCAAGGCTGTGGCCGCCTCCTGCCCCTCTCCCATCCACCTGGGAACAGCCCGAAGGAACGGCCCCCTATGTCGTGGACGTGGCACACGTGTGAGCACGTGCGTGAGTGCAGACATGTGTACATGTGGGCACTGCATGTGCATGAGCGTGTGTGTGTGTGTGTATGCACACATGCGGGCAGTGTGAGCACATGTGAGATGCGGGCCTTGGGCCACCACTCTGAAGTCCAGCCCTCGCTGTCCTCCAGGCAGGCCACTGCAGAGCGGGGTGGCCTCGCAGCCCGGGTCCCCAGGGCATGTATGTGACAAGGGCTCACCCCTCGGGGCGGGTTTGCCGTGACCTCGCCGAGAGGGGAGGCTGACCTCAGGTGCAGAGCCCTGCCCAGGCCCCCCTCCGCCACTGCCAGCCTTACTTGAAGTCCCCATCGTGGTATTTGCCAACCGCCTGCAGCACGATGGTGACGACGGCCATGACAGGCTTCACGACGCAGAACTGCAGCGTGGCCTGGAGTGGGGGAGCGGAGTGAGGGGCGCGGCTGCGCGGGCAGCACATGGGCAGCGGAGTGAGGGGCGCAGGGGAGGTGGGAAGGCCGGGGAGGCGGGGAGCCCGCTCACCTGCTTGCAGAAGCGCAGGAACCCCACGGAGTAGGCCACGCCGCGGAGGCAGCAGGTGCCGTAGAGGCAGCTGGACCTGCGGTACAAGCCCCCGCGGTAAGCCCCTGGAGGACCCGGCCCTGGCCGCCCGCTGCCGGGGCGTGGGGGGGCGGGGTGCTCACTGGACGGGCTTCCCCCGGATCTCGGCCATGATCGTGCTCTCGCCCCCCAGGTACTGGAAGCAGAGGCTCAGGAAGCTGTAGATGACAAAGGCTGGGGGCCCAGGGTGGGCGCGGTGGCACTGAGCCTGGGTGCCCACGCGGGCAGCAAGCCGGCACCACGCCTCCCACCCCCACACTCGACCCCCACATAACTCCTCAGTGTCCTCGGAGGACAGACTGAGGGGCAGGTCACACAGCAGGACCCCCCCGGGGGGAATCCCAGCCTCACCCTGGGACCACAGGCCGCCCCAGCGCCCCACCCTGTCTAGGGCCCCACTTCCCATCCCGGCTCCAGGCAGGCCCGGCTGTAGCCCCAACGCCCGCCTTGGGAGTCAGGAGTTCTGTGTCCCAGGTCCACGAGCTCCCCTGGGCACCAGTGACCCCACGGCCCCTCGCTCGGCCCCGCCTCCGGCCCCCCGGGCCCTCGCGGCTGCCCT
>PVKZ01008951.1:0-13148 GCA_004027375.1 Macroglossus sobrinus
GCAAGTGCATTGCATATTTTGAAAATATATTAAAAATTATATAGCCATTTTTGAAAGAGTTCTTCTTTCCTAACGTGAGAATGGTGCATCTTTGCATGCCCTACCTGTCTTGGTCCACAGCAAATGTCTTCATGTGTTGCAAACTAGGGACTTCTTGAAATATGAGAGATTATACATGGACAGGTGTGGTTGCTGACACCCACCTGTTCCCTGATGGGTTTTAGTCTCCAGATTGTTTGAGCCATCGCAGGAGCACTCGTAGTACAAACACCATCGTGAGCTCCTCTGTCCCCATCAGTCTCATAGTTCGGTCATGTAATTCTTCGTAGGCTAGGGCTCAGAGTGGGATATTCCATTATTGAAACGTCCTCTCTGATATCAAAATAAGTAATAGGATTTCTAAAACTTTCAAGGCAGAGACAAGTCTTATTAGAAAGAAGATGGATAAAATTAAGGCAAAGAGTAGCAACCTGAGAGGACTAACACACAAAATGCCATGGGCATTCCTACTACAGTATAGCTTTCCAAGGGAGAAGGCAGAGAGTAGCCACCAAAAACTGTCAATCTCCATAGTGAAAAGATGAAGATGGATAAACAGGGGAGCGAGCATAGCCAGCCTAATACAATGTGATGTTTTATTGCCCGGTTTATTGACTTGACTCATTTTTCATGCCCAGAAACCTCTAACATAAAATTTAGGCTAGGATCCTGAGAGGTAGTCACCACTTGACGAAAGTATATGGTAACAGTTCTCCCAGTGCTGCCCCCAATGAATATTGATTATACCCTGGAGAAAAGGAAATATCCACATATTTTGAGTATTGTTCAACACATGATCCAAGTGACATTAATCCTCAGGAACGGAAAGCAATACCACACCCCCAATTTTAGTAGGGATATTGGATGTCTGGAAGAGGCACAGCTTACAGCCTCTCCATAGTGATTCCGTAGAATCACCCAATGGACATAGTCCCATAATTGTCAGTAGAATCTCCACACTTGTTTATTGGCCTGCTGAAGAGGTGAAGAAGTAAGAGCTTTGGTAGTTGAGAAGGCCAAGGGAAAGCCTTGTAACTTTGCCTGGATCCATTTTCTCCAAGATAGAAATTTAAAAAACAATATTGTTATGGGAAAATAACAGAGATAGCTACACTTAATAATGCAGAGTATCACTCCCCATCGTGTCCTCATTTAATCCAGAAATCTGGCTTCTAAACAACAACAACCACAAGAGATGGATTCTGCCAGATGAATGTAGACTTCTACAAAAACAGACGAGTAGTACCCCAAACACAGCTGTTGTGCTCGTTGTAGTATATTTTTCAGAGCACATTAATACTGTTTCACCTAAGTGGTATAGAGCCACAAATCTGACAAGTGCAGACTTCCCATGCCTATCAGCGGAGAGCATAGAGTGTCGGACACTATTCACACACACACATGGAGTAGAC
Source organism: Macroglossus sobrinus (assembly GCA_004027375.1). Lineage (NCBI taxonomy): Eukaryota > Metazoa > Chordata > Mammalia > Chiroptera > Pteropodidae > Macroglossus > Macroglossus sobrinus. The sequence continues at coordinate 1,452 of PVKZ01008951.1, forward strand.
AAATGAATAATTAAAGTGTTGCCAAGATTATTTTTACTCTTCCTCTTGGCCAACATATTCCCAAGAAAACTGGACCATCTGTATGTTCTACAGAATCTCCGAGTGATACATTATATTGCTGACATTGATTTGTTTGAACAAGACAAGCAAGAGGAAGGAAGCACATCAAAGTCCTTGGTAAAACATAAGGCTCTAGGGGATAGGAAACACACCCTACAAAGTACCAGGGAATAGGTGACACACCCTACGAAGGAATAGGCAACACACTCTGAAAAGTTTAGGGCCCACCATACCAGTGAGTCCACTAATCCACTAGTCCACTAGAGGTTCTCCAGTGTGATATTTTTGAATTTCTTTAAAAATAAAAAATAATTATATTCCACACTTTTTATCCTAAAAAGGAATCACAGCACCTTGGTTCTGGATGCATATGTTCCACAATTGGGAAAATGCTGTGACCCATTATCAGGTGACCAGAAAAAATACTAAGTTTGATGAATCAGAGACAAACAAGGGCTCTGCATACTCTGTATGAGGCAAGTCCTTCTGCCATTGGAGCCATACAGCTCTGTGTTAGTAGAGCTACCTGTCATGAGAAGAAGTGTAATAAACACCATATGAAATATTTGGCAAACACTAATAATTATAATGCATCCTCGGCAATAGAAAACTATAAAAATATAAAACATTCAAAACTTCTAAAATTTTCCTGAGCCCTGGAAAAAAGAAAACTTCTGGTTGACAGATCATGAGCTAGATGCACACAACATTAGCTGGGTTTAAGGGGAACCTAAATTAGAGAACCCAAGATCTTGGCTCTTCTGCTCATCACAGTTGGTTGTTCTGTGTGAACTGGAGTTAAGAAGAAAAGCCACAGTGGTGCATTAAGCTTCTATATAGCTTCACCTTCACCAGGTTTCCTGTGAAGAATTCCAGTTCTGAAAGTCACCTCCCAAAGGAACCTCAAACTCCAGACCTGAGAACAACAGAGGGAGAAGGGAAAGCCTTGCAGAAGTGCTTCTGTCCATCCGTGATATTCTCACTACTGACACTAGAGGGGGCTGTGGATCAGCACCTGGGGAAACAAGTTCAGCTGGGAACCAGTCCTCTGGGCCCTGGTTCCATTTACACATGCTCACTGATGTGAAACGCTCAGTAGCTGTGACCTGGCCACATTGCTGAGTACTCCCAGGAGAAGAGCTCATTTGCATGGCAGCCCTGGTCCCACAGGCAGTAGGAGTGATAATGAGAGCTGTGCAGGCAGACTCTGTTGTGGGGGTCCTGAGAAGCAGAGCACTGGGGCGTCTACACCATGGCCTGGGCTCCTCTCCTGCTCACACTTCTGGCTCACTGCACAGGTCAGGGGGATTTCCTGGGATAAGGGGGCCAGGGAGGTCATACTGCATCTTCATGACCCTGTCCCCTCTCCTAACTATTTTCAGGGGGCACTTCCCAGGCTGTGGTGACTCAGGAAGCTTCACTGTCCACGACCCCAGGGGGGACAGTCACACTCACCTGCAGCTCCAGTGCTGGTGCCGTCACCACTGGTAATTATGCCAACTGGATCCAACAGAAACCCTACCAGGTACCCCAGGGTCTAATAGGTCATACCAGCAACCGGATCCCAGGGGTCCCAGCCCGATTCTCTGGCTCCCTGCTGGGAGGTAAGGCTGTCCTCACTATCACGGGGGCCCAGCCTGAGGATGAGGCTGACTATTACTGTGCTCTGTGGCACAGCGACCATTTCCACAGTGACAGATGCAGGTGGGGAAGTGAGACAAAAAACTATGGGCTCAATGTACCCTCTGCCCCTAATATCCCCTGTCTTCTGTTCATAGAGGCTGTGTCTAGCTCATGTGGGCTCAGAAGGCTTGTTCTCCATGCCCCCCAGAGGAAGTGGCCAAATTTATTCTTGTAAGTTTCAAAATGTTTTATTTTTAATCCACTATTTTATGGTAACAATGTGTTCATAAAGCCAGTACAAACATATCATCAGTTGCCTGGTTATTGACAAGAGTAGCAATATGAAAAAGTACACACAATACACACACAATACACACACAATACACACACACACACACACACACACACACACACACACACACACACACACACTCACCATACTCAAGATCAGATTCAGGCCAGCCAGTATCAATTATCAAGAGAAAAGCTTAATATTTTACAGCTATGATTCCAGGTGTAATGATAAACATACTAACATCTGAAACCTTACCAGAATCGCCTTTAATATCATGTTTTTTATTATAATCTTTTATGTTATTTTATGCTTTTTCTAGCAGGTACAACCAAACTCCTTCGGTTTCTACCTGTTGCCCAATTCCACATTTTTAGATATTTATTACAACTGTACCCCATTTTCCAGTACCAAAGTCCACCTTAGTTGACTCAGACTGCCACAATACAATACTACAGACGAGGTGCCTTAACAACAGAAATGTATTTCTCACAGTTCTGGTAGCCAAAAGTCTGAGATCACAGCACCAGAGTGATTGTTTTCTGATGAGAGCTCTTTTCACGGCTTGCAGATGGCTGCTTCCTAACTGTGCCCTCACATGGTGGATAGAGAGCACGCTATCTGGTGTTTCTTCTTATAAGGACACTATTTTTTTAGGATCAGGGTCTCATCCTTTTGACTTCATTTTACCTTAATCCAGCGACAGCCACACTGAGGATTAGGTCTTGAAAATGTAAAATTTTGGAGCACAAGAATTCAGTCCACAAAGAGAGGTTAGAGATTTGAGGACAGAGGAGGAATTAAGAACTATCCATGCATGGAGTGGACAATGACTAGAAAAGCAAGGTTTATTGCAGGTTTGCCCTTGAGGCTTTCATGGGGGAAGTTCTCTTGAATTTAGAATCCCCTATGGGTCGACATTGGTATATTCACTTTTCTACAAGCACAGTGAGTTGAATGAATACTGGAGAAAAGTTGATGAGAGTTAACTTTATGCAATATGGGGCTTTCCCAATGAATGCAGTGAAGCCACAAAGGAGCAGAAAGCCAAAGAGAGCTTGGAGAGGAGTGATTATAGTGATGAGAAAGAATGGACTTGAGAAGATGAGAAGGGTGTGAGGATGGTAAAAGTTGTGTCTTACATCAGAATGAAGCCTGTGTTTTTCTTCTTTTCCAACCTCTTTATGACATTCACTGTCTGAAGCACTTCAGCCTAACCTTGGAGGCTATACCCATATGCACCCTCCATGGTCCACCCCAGAACTGCTCCCCAACAGAGTAATGTTCTCCAATTGTCACAGCTAAACACATCAATGTCCTGAGCCCTTTCTGTAACATTTGCTCAGAACAAACAAAAGGGTGCTAGTGTGTCTCAAAGCTTCACCGTTTTCTCCACTTAGAAGATCAATAGCAGAAGATACTAATTAATTAAAAATATATTGCATGAACGATTAAACTAATAAATGCACACACAAATAAAAGACAGCTTTAATCAATGACATATGCTTTCAGGTCTCCTTTACTCACTCTGCACATAGGGATGTCACCCAAAGTGACATCTCAAGCTCAGGTCTCTTCTAAATTTCCATACACCCCCATTAGTGATTCTCACGGGACAAGGCCTCAGCTATCAATGCCATGGTGACATTTGCAACCAGAGAAGTTCAGAAATGGTCATCTGAAATTGGAATTCAAATTGATTCCCAGATATTCAAGTAATTTATAAATAGAGAAACTCTGCATTTTTTACCCCAGAGGTCTTTCTGGTCAGCAATCCCAGAGAGTCTACCTTTGAATATCATTGCAATACATTTTTCTCTTCCTATTTTTTCTTTCTAATTTCTGCTTTCAAGACTACATCATTTCTTAAGGCCTGCCCTACTCTCTCCACTTCTTCCTATCATCGACCTGCAATGTCATCTCCACGGTCTTTCTAGTCTGTAAAAGACCACATTATTTCATGTTTTCAGGATTATTTCCACTCCATCTTCAGTTACTCCAGAAGAACCACACTTCTGCTCGTCCTTTCAGACCCAGCTTAAAGGTGCCTCCTCTAAGAAGCATCCCTATATGTCCCAGAAAATGAGGCAATCTTACTTTTTTATGTTTTATATGTTTTACAGAGATTCTCATAGTCACGGGATTATTTCTTTTTGACAATTTGCTCTCTTAATTTTAACCTTCTAGAATTATAGGCAGCAACATAATATTCATTAAGTTAGACCTAAGCACATTCTTCACACAGGCATCCTGGGGACTGTTGAATGTTGGTGACAAAGTTCTGGGTTCTGCTGGGATCATTCGTACATGTGTTGGAAACAAGTTGTCAATTTTGTTTTTGTGGCTATCTGTTTTCACTTCTTGGGTAAACACCTAGGAATGGGATTGTTGAATCATATGGCATCTTTACATTAAATTTTTTGAGAAACCATCAGAAGGTTTCCAATATGGCTGCACTGGTTAAAATTCTACCAACAGTGTATTCAGTTCCATTTTCTACTCATCTTCACACACACAAAAACATTATTTCTCATTTTGATCACAGCCTTTTCAGCCTGGGCAAAGCAATATCTCACTTCAGTTCCATAGTGGTTAATTACACTGATAATCTACTCTGTTCTGTATTATGTTTCTCAGTGATGAGCATCTGAGACTCTGTGCTGTCTCAGGAATCACTGACTTTGATAAACTTTAAACCAAACTATTGCTGAAATCACACACTAAGCCTGTGTTCACCCCGATACAGCAGAACCTTCTTCAGGTGTTGGGAGCCATTCTTGCTGAATGCCCTGCAGACAGGGTTGGAGTTGCCTGCAAGCTAGAATTTTGCAGAGCAGGTGGGCTTGTTACTGAAGGAAGAAGATTGCCTTAATGGATAGCTCCTTACTAAAAGAGGAAGTTTGGCTTAATGGAAAGACTTGAACATTCCCTGCCCCAGGGAATAAGAGATGAAAACAGGAACAAGGATGTTTTGAGAGAACTTATGTAAAGGTCAGCAATCATTTGCATATGTGTGGTGTTGCTTCCCATGCACATCCTAGAGTATAAATATGCTGTGCTTAATAAACTTGGGGCTCTGTATTCACTGTTCGCCCTCCCAACTCTATCTTCTGTCCCTCTCTCTCTTTTTCTTAATCCTCACTCCCCCTCTTGGGAACTGTTCGCTCTTAGCGGCTGGCTCCGGCATTCAGGAACAGGATTTATCTCAGAGACAGTGGTATGGACAACAAGAGGCCACCATTACCCTGCAAGGACCACAGCACAGAAAAGTCCTGTGGCACCTGCCTGGGACGTGCACGGCAGCCTCAGGACCCAAACATTTTCCTAGGACTGATCTTCAGTCTCCATTCTGACCAAATCTCTACTTCAGTCCCCAGGTCAGTGAAACGGTAGGTCCAGCCTGTGTCATCCGATGCCTCAGCAAAGGCCTCTCCACTGGAGAGAAGGACATTCATGGTGCTTAACCTCAGCCCGTTCTTCCCCCACCCCACACAGTGTCACCGCATGGACTCCTGACAGGCACCTGTCAAGGAATGCCTGAGGACATTGTAAGACAAAATAAAAATTCCACTAAAAGAGGGAAAAAAGAAAATTTGAATAAAGGTAGAAATAGATGTGTAATGTGTAATAAAGAGGATATGTTATATTTAAAAAGCCTGAAAACTAAGATTATTTGACTTACCTATATTATAAATTTAATTTTACATATACCACATATAATTAATAAGAAATGTGAATATTTTTTATATTTATCTAAAAACTGTTAATTTCATTAATCACCTTAAACATTTTCAAATTAACAAAAAGACATGAGAAATACAGTTTGGCAATTAAGAAAAAAATAAATAAAAACAATAGAAAGATGGTGAGGCTGTTGCAGAAACAAACAGTACAAATAAATAAAATCAATGTAGAGCGTATGGGAATCATTCACTAGGAATCAACCCATGGGTGTGTGACTAGAGACAGGGACCTGGTGAGCTGCACAAAGCAGCTGGGATCTCAGGGCTCTGGGCCACTGGGAGTTCACTGTCCTGCCACCAGTAGGGGGCACTGTGGGACAGCCCTATGACCCATACAACTGCTCAGTGAGGACCATTCACTCAGTAGAGCCTGGGCCTGGGCCTGGGCCTGTTATCTGTGCTCCCTGATGATACTCAGTAGCAGTGTCCTCTCTGGCCTGGCAGAGTCCCCTGAGCAGGAAGCTTTCTGTGATGTCAGCAGGTGTTTCCTCCCAGGGCTTTCCCAAGGGGTGAAGCCAACCTCCATCCTCCTCAGTCTGGCTGAGAGCTGAAATCCAGCACCAGGGTTCAGGGAAGGGCAGGGCAGTCACTTGATGGACACCCATTTGCATGGACATCCTCTCCTCTGGTGGGAGGTGAAGAAGAAAAGGAGACCTGGTGCATCCCAACCCTACTGTGGGCTCAGGGCCTATGTGCACCATGGCCTGAACCCCAGTGCTTCTCGTTCCCCTCTCTCAGTGCACAGGTGGGGACAGGCCTCAGGGACCCAGAAAAGCCACATAGATTGCATTCTTCTCTGCTGGTCCAGAGCACTGAGAAATTTTAAGTAGCACTCTACTTCATTGCCCACAGTGTGTTTGCTGGTTCCCTTTCCCAGCCTGTGGTGACTCAGCGACCCTCCCTCTCTTCATCTGCAGGAACATCAGCCAGACTCACCTCACCCTGAGCAGTGGCTTCAATGTTGGCAGCTATTACATATTTTCGTACCAGCAGAAGCCAGGGAGCCCTTCCTGGTATCTCCTGTACTACCAAACAGACTCATGAATCACCAGGAATCCCGGGTCCCAACCCACTTCTCTGAATTCAAAGACACCTTGGCCAATGCAGGGCTTCTGCTCATCTCTGGGCTGCAGCCTGAGGACGAGGCCGACAATTACTGTAACATATGGGATAACAACTGTAAGACTGACACAGTATTCCAGTCCCAGAAGGAAGTGACAAAAACCTCACCACTCTCCAGGCTTGTGGCAGTCCCCGCTGCTGGTATCTACAACCACGTCTAGCTCAGTGGTGACTTGTGTTGTCAGATCTCATGCAGCACCTGCTTTCCTTGGACCACTAGTTCTGACAATATCTTATCTTTGTCTTCAGTTCAACTTTTAGATTACTTTGTTGTTAATATCTTCTCACAGTGTTTATGGTGGACACACAGGCCCTGGTGGACACAGTCGAGGTGGTAAAATCAGGTTGATTTTGGTCTTGCCCAGCTCAGTGTCCAAGAGTGACTAAGATTTGTGTCTGGTGTGAGTGCTTCAAATTAATTCCCTGATACAACCATCATGCAGAAATGAAGTGTATTCTACATACTATGAGTGAATTATAAAGGTTAGAAAAATAATACCATTTAAACATGAATATAAAATATTAGTAATGAATCTGAGAAAATATAAAAATCTTGAATACTAAAAAGTATGAAGTATTGTGGGACAATATAATAAAACTGATTAGATCTTACTAGTGTATGAGTTGAATAAACAATGTAGTTACCTTAAAAATTCTTCCCAAACTGATTGAAAAACTGCCTGCAAGATCATCAGGTAAAATGTCCTCACAATAAAGGATGAGGTAAGAAAGTTCAGAAAAGAAATGGAAATGGCACAGAAAAAAAAAATGAAACAATCCTTTTCCAGTTTCTTGACACCTGTCCTGGAAGAGGCACAGATGAGGTGATGGGACGCTGCCCTGAGGGGTGATGGGCATTGTGAATGCAGTTGGCGTGGGTTAGGCATCACTAGGCACTGAAGCTCTGTTTTCTCCTATTATGTGCACTTGTAATGGCATGGTTGTGATTGTCACCTCAATCCAATGAATAATCCTGTGACCTGTATCTTGTTTACGGAAAATCAGGACCACAAAGGCTTTGCATGGAAAAGAGTACCATGTGATTTCAGAGGCTCTTGACTCTGACTGCATTTTCAGGGGTTAGAAATGGAAACTGCATTCATAATTTCTGAGAAGACAATCTGAAGACCCTTCTCAGATAATGAATGCCCTCCAATAGCTGCCTCACTTCATCTCAGAAAGCCTGTGGGGATGTCCCTGCCACACACGGGGTGTCTCTTGAATGATCATGTGTGCGTGGATATCGTGGGAAGCCAGGCCTGCTGAAGAATCTCGGATTCCCTGACCTCCACTTCCAGAGACATGGCCTTCTCAAGGCCTTTGTGGACCCAGGACACAGACTTCCCCTCTTCTATCACTTACGATGATGGTTTCCCAGGATGGGACACATGAAGGGGCTAGAAAGTCAAAGAGTCTGATGTTGGTATGGAGCAGAGAAAAAGATGTGAGGCAACTGGGCCTTAGTTCTGGGGCCCAAACAATAGGTTGTGGATTGTCTACCCCACACCCTGGATTCCCTTCTTACTCACCCACATTAATACTCATGGGCATCCCTCCTCAGTTCTGCCCCACACCCTCCACTATGTGGGGACCATTTCATATGCTCACAGGTCTCAGCACCTCTCCCTGCAGATCCAGTTCCTTCAGGGACAAGAACCCAGGGCAGAAAGTCAGCACCTACTGCCCTGGGAGAATCAGAACAGTGGCTGGAACATTGTCATTCTCACCCATTGATGCCACGCACACCTCATCAAAACTATGTACCCGTAGACATGGCTGCATACTCTCAGAATGTTGCTTCTCTTTGTTGTCACAGTGTCACCTAGAGCAGAAGCTATTGATTCCAACTTGACGATGAAGCCAAACATCACTGACCCCATGCCCCAGGTTCCCATCCTTCTCTAGGGCACCAGGTCTGGGAAATGAGAGTCAACCTTCTTGACCACCCAGAGCCAAAGCCATCCATGCAGCTGTGCCCATTTTAGGCTGTTTTTTTTGTTCTTTTCTTCTCAGAGTGTTTCCTCATCTGATCATGTGACAATGTGAGAAATGGGTGTGCATCTCATCTCCTAACAGTCTTCCCACTCACACCTCACTCGGAGACAGTGGGGGCTTTCCAGAAATATGGTGAGCACTCCTCTGATGTAGTATTTACTTTATGACAATCTTCATGTTGAACATTATAATAAAACTAAACTATAATATAGACTTAAGAAATCAGAAGATTAAAAAGAAATAATTATTGCCAGGATAACATTCAAGGGCAAGGAGAAACCACAAATGTTTTCCAAAACACAAGACATTGCTTGTCCTGAGAGTGTTATGTCATGGAAAAGACAAAACTAAAAAGACAAGACACGTGCAGTGCAAACTGGGCAGCCAACTGGGACCCTGACACCAGCAACCCCTCCAACCACATATTTCCACACATAAGTGTGACCCAGGGTGAATGACGACCAGTAATGAACTAATGGGGCTCTCTGTGGAACTTTAAGCATTGACTTTGTGGTTCAAGGTGGTCATGTGCCAAGAATGACTTCACGGACAAGGCAGAAGCTCTGTCAAGTATGAGCTAATCTCAAAATATCTGATAACACAGCATTTCCTTTGGCTTCTGGAGGTCATTGAAACCTGGAAAAATTATTGGCTCAACCTCAACATCACAAATGGGACCATCTCATTCTATTTTCTTGGGTAGTGACATTAGAAAGATGCAACTACAAAAATCAGAGCCCTTCCAGGAGAGCTAGAGGTGTGAAATGGGCTGGAGCCTGGGGGTTCTGGGGCAGCAGGGGGCGCTGGGAGACGGGTCTTGAGAGCTTAAGGTCTGGGTTAGGTAGGCTGGGAAAATGCTCCACTGGATCTTGCACACTTGGGCAGCAGTGTCCACACTGAAGGATGACTTTCCTTTATCTGTGTCCCCTGGAGCCACATGAACAATGGCTTTTACTCACACCCTGGGTTCCTACACCATCCTCCAACGCTCCTGGAGTCACAGCCCCGATTGCGGTTCACGCTGGGATAGACAATCCTACATCTAGAACAAACTGGATTCTCAAGGCTTTGGGCCCCTGGGATGTGTGTGCCCTGTGAGCAGCAGGGGGCGCTGTGGGACTGCTCTGTATTTCCCACACAGCTGCTCAGTGAGGACCTTCACTCAGTGGAGCCTGGGCCTAGGCGTTGGGCCCTTTGCTTACTGATGGGGACTCAGCAGCTGTGCGCTCTTGGGCCTGGCAAAGATTCTTGAGCAGGGACCTTTGTGTGGTGTCAGCAGGTGCTTCCTCCCAGGGCTCTCCCAGGGGTGAAGCCAACCTCCATCCTCCTGAGTCTGGGTGTGAGCTGAGCTCCAGCACCAGGGCTCAGTGCGGAGCTATGCGGTCTCGGGATGGACACACATTTGCATGGACAGCCCCTCCTCTGGTGGAGGGTGGAGAAGAAAAGGAGGCCTGGGGCAGCCCAGCCCCACTGTGGGCTCAGGGGCTGTGTGCACCATGGTCTGGACTCCCGTGCTCCTCGTACTCCTCTCTCAATGCACAGGTAGGGATAGACCTTAAGGACTATATCTCAGTTCAAGATTCACTGCCTTCATGCTCAGTCTTCTCAGAATCCTTACCCTGATTCCTGCCCCAACACTGACATCTGTCTATGTTTGTAGGTTCCATCTCTCAGCCTGTGCTGACTCAGCCACCCTCTCTCTCTGCATCCCCGGGAGCAACAGCCAGACTCACCTGCACCCTGAGCAGTGGACTCAGTGTTGGCAGCTATACAATAAACTGGCTCCAGCAGAAGCCAGGGAGTCCTCCCCGGTATCTCCTGAGTTTCTACTCAGACTCCAGTAAACACCAGGGCTCCGGGGTCCCCAGCCGCTTCTCTGGATCCAAAGATGCCTCGGCCAACGCAGGGCTTCTGCTCATCTCCGGGCTCCAGCCTGAGGATGAGGCCAACTATTACTGTTTAGTCTGGCATGGTAGTGCTCCCACAGTGACACACACAGATGGGGAAGTGGGACAAAAACCTCAGGCTGCTCGGGACTTTGTTCCAAGCAACCATACATCTTCTTTTAAAAACTCAGGCCTTTGTAGCTTATACTTTGAACCCTTCCTGGTCATAATGTTTTACTATCCGTTTTTCATTCTACATTTTTGATTTTTTAGAATAAACAAAATAAAAAATATCTGTGATGAGACAGAAATATTGACCAGTTGTTCATGAGACAAAACCAGGGCCTGTGGAGATTCCCTTTTCCCCATGAAATAGGGAAAAGGTGCCTGTCCCAACTTTCACCTTCATCAGAGCCCAGGAACAATCCCAGCAGGTAGATCCTTTTACACAACATAGACTATGCTCTCCCAGGTGTCACAGCCCAGATGTCCCCATCCTGCCAGGCTCTTGAGTTCAGGGCTGACTGAGGGACAGTGTGTTCAATGGATGAGACACTGAGATGTGAGATGATGATGAGGACCCAGGCCCAGGAACATTGACATACAGAAAGTTGGCCAGACACCTGAGCATACAGAGTGGGATTCAGGGTGGGGAGACGGCCAAGTAGAAAACTGGAGTCTGAGGAACTCTCTCTATGGGCTCTAGTGGGTGGGGTGCCTCACAGAAACTGAGAAACAGCTGCTAAGTCTGCTCCAGGGAAGAGAGTGAAGTTAGTCCATGAATGAGGTGCTCCTACAGTGACACCACTGAGGACCATGAGGACTCCTACGAGTAGTTCTCCTGAGCCCACAGGCATTGATTGTGTCCTTTTGTCCCCTCAGATCCCTCTGGAGCTTTCCAACAATCCTGGGTATGGGGTGGCCTCTCGGACAACTAGAGCAGGCACTTCCCATGTGTGTCACTCCCGCTGTGAGG
>PVKZ01008952.1:0-13088 GCA_004027375.1 Macroglossus sobrinus
CCCCCTGTCTCTTCACTCTGCCCCACTGTAGCCCCGCCCTATCTGGTCGCCCCGCCCCTGTCCCTTCGCCCCGCCTCCACACTGTATCCCCGCCCCTGTCCCGCCCATCGCCCCGCCTCCACACCGTAGCCCCGCCCTTCGCCCCGCCCCCACGGCCTGCGGGACCCGGACGCACCGCGTCGATCTCGTTCAGCGCCTTCCACTGCTCGTAGGGCAGCTGCAGGGCCTCGGCCGTCTGGATGGCGCTCTTCAGCTGGCTGGTCCACACCTTGAGGTCCTTCAGGTTCTGCTCGTCCACGAATTCGCTGAGGGCGCTGGCAAACTGCGGGCGGGGCGACAGGGGCACGCTCTGGGCTCCGGGCTCCTGCGCCCCCTGGGGAAGCAGCAGCGCCGGCCTTTCCCCGCCGGGCACTGGGGACGGTCCCTCTGATGTCATTCAAATGGCGAGGGGCCCCCGACGCCCCCCCCCACGGTCCGGAGACCCTCTGCGTGCCCACGCAGAGACACACACAGACACACGCGCCCCCGGTCCCCCCCCACCGCCTACCTTCCTGCCCCTGCTGGACAGCCCCGAGTCCCCTCCGATCCTGCCGCGGAGGTTGTGCTCGCTCTCGCCGTGCCGGCACAGGTAGATGGCGCGCGGCTGCACGTGGATGTTCATCAGGTAGTACACGATGCGGCTCTGCACGTGGTCCCGCACTCGGTTCACCAGGAACCGCCGGCCCACGTCGATCACCTTGATCAGCGACAGGTCTCTGCGCGGGAAGGCGGCGGCGCGTCAGAGCCCCGCGCGGGGGGCAGGGCCCGCACAGCCCGCACAGCGCGGGGGTGGGGGCCCCCACGCAGGAGCGCGGCGCCAGGCTGGCAGCCCCCAGGGGGGCGGGGGGGGGGGGAGGCCACACCTGTGTTCTCTGACCCTGGGAGTCTGAGTATGGGCATGTGGGAGAGAGGCTGCTGCCCCACCCCCCAGAAGTAGGGGAGAGAAAAGCAGGAGACTGCAAACAAAACAAAGGCGACATCAAAGGGGCAGCAGCCAGCAAGCTGGGGCTGGGATACCCACTTCCCACACTGCACCCCCTTCGTGGCTGAAGCAGCTACGCTGAACACACAATCAAGGGGCTTCTGGAAAAGGCAGTGTAAACGGGACTTGATGAACGGATCGCCAGGAGCGAACCAGACCAAGGAGGCCCAGAGGCCAAGAGCAGGTGACTCGGAGGGCGTCCCGTCCCCCCTGGGAATTAATTACCTGTCGCATTTATCGGGGTCCAGGGGCTGATAGCTGGCCTCGTAGCAACTAATTCTCTTCATGAAGTCGTCCATGGCTTCTGCTGAGTTGCAGTCTTTGTAATCCGGGCTGGAGATTTTCACTTCCTGTAACACCACAAAGGGGTAGCTGATGAATCAGGACGCCAGGCTTTCTGCTTCGCTGAGGCAGGATTCGGGGCTGGCGCACGGGGGACGCGCAGCCGGGCTCAGAGGAATGATGACCCGGCCCCGCGATTAGGAGGAAAGAAGGAACACAGCGGGGCCGAGTCACAGCGGGACGATCCCATGGGGTGAGGGGGGGACACACCCCGGTGACAGAGGACCACTGCCTGACAGGAAGGAGACAGGAAACCCACAAAGCTCTCATGACACTCCGAATAGGCTACGACTGGGGATCAGTCCAGCAGCCCAGTCACCCCCAGACAGCGCAGCCCTGTCTTCAGCCAGGTTCTGCGTCCCCGTCTGCAACTTCCCCGGGCCGAGGGCAGGCTGCGGGGTGGCCGAGGTGCACTCGGGGGCCGTGGGCGAGGCCCCCGGCATGTGTGTCAAGCAGGACCTTCCCCGCCACCGACAGACAGACAGACACGCACACTTATAACCGGCCCCCGACTCACGCTCCCCTGCCCGGCCAGGCCGAACCTTCCAAGGTGTGCGCTCACGGGAGGGAGAGGCGGCAGCCCAGCCCTCGGGCCTGCCACCACCTATAACTGGACAATTGGCCTGAGCCACCTGGCGGACACGAGTGGAGCTCATACTTCCATCCTGCCAGCAGCTACTGTGGGGCCAAGACAGGCAGCTACCCTTCCAAACCCCAAGTTCAGTGGGGACTCGGCGTCGCAGGGCGCAGAGCTCCGGGCTGGGGAGAGGGACGGTGGGGATGGTTGCACGGACACGCGCGTGTGCCGAGCGCCACAGAAATGCACCCCTGAAAACAGATCCCTCGGCCCCGGCACAGCCAGCCGCACAGAGAGCACGGGGGCAGGGGGCGGGCAGGAGCTGCCAGGCCGTGTGGCTCTGCCCACCGGGGTACGCATGACGCGGCGTGTGAACGGAGACGGGCGTGAGCTCCGGGCGCCGGGGACACACTCGCAGACGCTCCCTCCGCTATCAGCAAGTGGACCGAGCAGAACCGAGCCAACGAGATGCAGCCGACCCCTCTGCGCCTCTGCCTTCCCACCCGTCAACACGACTCGGGACCGAGTTCTCACAGGGCGAGCAGCCCTTCCGGAAAGATGAGCTTGTCTCTCAGAAACTCCCGGGAGGAGAGGCTCAGGGCTAGCGGCCGACGAGCCCCGCGGCCCGCCCCAGAGGCCCTCTGCCCCCGGCAACGCCGCGCTCCGTTCCCCGGGCGAGAACCGTCCTATTCCGACGCGTGTGAGCCCAACACAGGAAACCATCTCCAGCCTGAGACGGTGACGCGTGCTCAGTCTCACAGTGACCCCTTCTGTGCACGCTGCGTCACCCTCCAGGGAGGAAGCTTCAGAATGCGACAAACGCAGCATCGAATTAAACTGCCACGCTGCTTGTCTGGGTGCCTCCCCGTGTCACAGCTGGTGGCTGCGTCAGCAGAAGAGAGTGTAGCACCCCGTGCTCCCCAAACTTGGGAATGCTGCCTGTACCCTGCTGAGTCCTATGGCCCTTGTCAGGACACAGCCGTCCCCCTCCCAGGGTCCTGAACAGCAACAGAGAGCAGCCTGCTTCCCGGAGGGGTGGCTAGCCCCCTGCCCCAAGCAGCCCCACCCCCATCCCCATCCCCATCCCCATCCTGCCACGGAGCTGCCACCCTGTTCCCTCACGTCCCACAGAGACTGCTCTCTGCTGACTCACTGACTGACAGACAGACAGACAGGACCTGGCATAAAGCCAGCTCGGGTCCGAGGACACACTTTTCTGTGCTTCCCTGACCTCCTGGGTCCGCCTCGGACAGAACCAGCAGCGGGCCCGGGTACTGCCCGGGGGTCCGGCGTGGCCTTACCATGATGTTTGAGGCGATGACGGTGGGGTCGTCACACACAGACTCGATGAAGAACACCTGGGGGGGAGGGGGCAGACCCGTCAGGAGACGACTGGCCCGGGGACAGGGAGGGCCCGCCCCGGGAGCACCACGTGACCTCCGCCTCCGAGGAGGAAGGCCCCCCCAGATCCCCGAGACGGAAGGAAGGGGACCACCCGCCCAGTCGGGTCCTTCCCCGGGCGAGACTCGCTGCGCCCCCTGCCCCCCGCCCCCCACGGGCGCCCCCACAAGGCGGCAGGACGAGGAGGGACGAGTGTGACCCGGGCCATCCGGAGGACCCCCCCCCTCCCTCCTGAACGCCCTGCAGGCCGGCCCGTGGGCTCACCTTGAAATCATTCTCTTTGGCAAAATGCAGGATCATGTGTCTCCTCTCTCTGGTCGTATTGGTGGCATCGAAAACCTGGCAGGGAGGGAGAAGGTGGCCGTGAGGGGAACCCACGCTGGGCTTCAGCCACCACAGCCACGCCACGGCGGCAGGGCCTGGCCCCTCCCCATGGATGCCAGAAACAGTGGTTCCGGTGAGGCTGAGCCCGGCCCGGGACCCCTCCCCGCCGCCCCCTCCCCGCACTGCACTCAGGGATGGAAGGGGACGGACGGTGATGGCCCTCAAAGCATGGGAATGAGGTGACACTGAGCAGGGGAGGGTGCTCGTGGCTGCAGCCACCCCAGGTCCAGCGGGGGCGCCGACCGCACGCAGAGGAGGGGTGCAGAGCACGCTGGCCGGCTGTGCCCCCGCACCCTGACCCCCGCCCGCGTCCCCATGCTGCTCCAGCCACCCGCTTACCCCAGCTCTCGGGCCAGAGGCGCCTGCCCCCGTGCGAGGGGTCCCCACAACGCCATGCCCGGGCCAGCGCCTCCGCTTCACCCTGGCCAGGGCGCCATCCCACCACGGGGCTGCCCCCCACACTCACCGAGATCTGGCCCCCCTCCTTCGTCAGGTAAGCTTTGACGTCTCGCAAGGCGGCCAGAGCGCATTGCCTGGGGCGCAGGGAGAGAGCACAGGCATCGGGGTCCGCCCACCCCACGGAGACGCCCCGGCACCCCTCGCCCAGGGGCCACAGTCCCGGCCGAGCTCCCGCTGCACCGCTCGGGCTGGCCAGGCCCCGCTGGCCGGGGCGCCCTGTTGGAGCCCCACGGAGGGCCACAGTCACCCCCCGAAGCGCCACTCATGCCCGGCTGCACAGAGAACCCCAGGAGCCCACACCCGGGTCCTGCCCTGGTCGCAGGGGCTGGCCCGGGGCGGGCCTGGGGCCGGGTCCCCTCCCACCTCCCAGTGACTCTGCGGTGCGGCCAGGGCTGGACGTCACCACACTCGGGTTTCAGGATCACCTCAGGCTTAAAAAAAATCCTTTTTTGTGTGTAAACAGCTGATTTTCCACGAAAACGGTGGTGCCCGTTCGCAGTGACAGGCCGCACTGTGGACCCGCACGGCGTCAGCGGCCCCAGCCCGTCCGCGAGCGGATGGGGGCAGCGCGTCTCACAGGGGCAGCAGGGCTACCGGCGGAGGGCCACACCCCGGCCAGCCTCCTCGTCCTGTCCCCGCACCGAACCCCGCTTCCGGAAGCACGGCGACCCCCCCGCCCCCGCCCCGGCCAGGGCCTGCCCGGCGCCGGCCTCACCTGCGGACGCGCATGGCCTCCTCGTTGTCGGGGCGGAAGAAGCTGTAGGAGCTGTACTGCTTGACGGCCTCCCGGCGGTACTCCCCGACATTGAACACTGCGGCGGGGACGGGGGCGGGGACACTGAGCCGGCCGCCGGGGGCAGCGGGCCGCGCACGCTGGGCACGCTCCCCCGGAGGGAGAACGGACAAGCCCGCTCACGCACACGCCAGCCGAGTGTGTGAACCCAGAGGGGGCCCCCGCGCCCCCCGCCTTCATCCGCCTGGCAGACCGCCCGCCCGCGTTCCCGCAGGCTGCCCGCGCAGCCCGGGGCCCCGTCCAGCCTCGCACGGTCAGCGGCTGGGGCCGAGGCTGTGCCGACAGGCGGCAGTCCCCCGTCTAGAGAGCACACATGGGGCAGTGCTCGCTGCGGCCAGGCCTGAAGCAGCCACCCCCCGACGAGTATCCCGTCACTGCACCAGGCCCCGCGCTGGGCACCGCAGGGGACAGCGACCTCAAACCAGTCCCTGTCCCCCAGGCGTGTCCCAGATGGCTGCACGGGCCAGGCAGGGACCCGTAAAATGTAACCAACGGTGCAGAGCCCTTGACGGCCGCCAGCAGAGGGGCGTCCTAGCAGCCGAGCGCTCTGGAACGTAAGGGACAGGGACCAGCACTGACCGCGGTGGCAGGGGAAGCCGAGGGGGGACTGAGGGGGGACTCGGGGCGGCGGGAATCACAGAGCGGCCAGCGAGGAAAGGCTGCACCGCACAGCAGGGTGTGTGCAGCGCGGTGGGTGACAATGTGGGGACTATTTGTTTTTTTGGGGGGCGCAAGCCGGGATGGGGAGTAGGGTCGCAGCAGGGAGGGTGCCCGCCCGGCCTCGGGGCACAGGCTCACCTTTCGTGGGGACGCCGATCCAGTTGAGGTAGCGGGTCAGCTTCTTGGAGATGTAGGTCTTGCCCCGGGCCGGCAGGCCCACCATCACGATCACCGTCGGGGAGTTGGTCAGCTTCGGCCCACAGGCTGCGGGACAGAGATGAAGATAGATGAAGCAGGCTCACTCCCGTCCCGCCTCGCGGTCCAGCAGGACCAGCCCCCCGACCCCCCGGGTCACACCTCACAGCCCCCTCCCGCTTCCAGGTGACGCCCCCTCCCCAGGCGATAGGGAAGGAAGCCAATCGTCAGCGTCCCTCCCCGTCTCCAGCCTGAGCGACCCCCCTAAAACACTTTTATTTTAAGAAAGCAATTTTATTTACATTTTCTTAAATTAAATTCATCGGGGTGACCTTGGTTAACAAAACAACGTGGGCAAGGACGGCGATTTTAAAAAGTGGGAGTTTTTAAAAAGTGTCCAACGGAAGTAGGTCGGGGACCCCCACGCTCCCCGCCACAGGGTGACAGACACATCCCTTTGTCCCCGGGGCTGACTCTCTCGCCGGCCCGCTGCCCCCGAGCACGGACTCCTCTGGCTGGACGCGGGCCAGAGAAGTGGGGACAGAGGCTGACGGACTGATCGGATCGCAGATGGGCGCTGCTCTCCGCCAACCACGTGCACAGATCTCCACATCTCCGGCCGCGAAAGCCACAAAGCCACCAAGACGTGGCAGGGTCACGGGGTCACTCTCCCAAGCCAAAAATTCAGGCTGAATCTCAAACCGAAATACACCATCGAGTGGCAATTTTGCGAAGCGGAAGGCATTCTTCCTACGGCTTTGGCTCCCCGGGGGAAGGCCGGAGGTGCCAGCCAGGTCCCTCCGCCCAGGTGTCCCTGGGCCTCCTGGCGAGTAGGGAATCCACAAACCATTTAGACCAAGCCTCTGAGTCTTACTCACTGTCCTCCATCCCTCTCCTTTCTTAAAGTCACAGCTCGTCCCAGACACCGTCTCTCAGTCCTATGATCACCTGCCTCCACCTCAGTTCCCCACAGACCCTCGGTCTCGTCTTCTCTGGGGCCCCGCTTAACCCGCCCAGCTCTCGTCCCACGAGCCCAGGGGCTGGTGTGCAGGTTAGCACAGGGCCTTCCGGAAAGTGCTTGTGTGTCTCACGGCGTCTGGTGCACGTGGTTAACGTTTGAACTCATTTTTAACAACAACGAAGAAAAGTTTCTACACTTAGACGCACCGAGACGTCAGCTTAGACGTCACGGCAAACGTGTCCGTGGGCCCGTTCAGGCGGTCAGGTCAGAGGCGTGAGGGACGGCCGCGGGGTTAACAGGGCACAGACACCTCCACTGCAGCTCGGGGGGGGGGGGGACGGGAGGAGGGCACTCGGGCTAACAGTGTCACCCATGGCTGAAGCCATCGCTCGAGGAGGAGCTCAGAAAGAGAAAGTGGCCACGTTCCGGGCGCTCGCCCTCAACGCCCTGATGTCACTCACGCACTCAAGGACACACCACAGCTGCTGGGCACCCCGTGGACACAGAGCATCCATGGGGGCGCCCCCCGCCCCCCGTGCCAGGAGCAGCTGGTCGGGGGCGGACGGCGACGGACGGCACACGGGCAGACACGGAAGCTGCCGGCCTCTGTGACAACACGTGACCCACTGCTGACACCAGCGGGCACCTGGCGGCCGGCCCCGCCCACCACGCCGCCTCCCAGGGCAAGAACAGAAACCGTCAGGAGACACTCCGCTGTCACTCCATCCCTCCGCAAGCTTCCTCCCGCCCAGAAGCGCTCCAGCACGCTGACCTCGAAAACACGCCAAGTCATCCGTGCCCTTTGCAACCAGTGGGCAGATGACGGCTCCCCGCCCCCCGTCTTGCCCCAGGGGGAGAAACGGACAGACGGTGAGCCGGGATGCAGCCGGGGTGACTGCAGCAGCACGACCCCCGGCTCCCGCCCAGCGACCCCCACACTGCACAGAAGGCCCCGCCGTTACCCCCGCCTGAGGCAGCCTCCCCGGGAAGCCGGCGGCACCCCCTCAGCCCCCGGAGGAGAAGGAATGCAGGCCCGGAAAGCACCGGCGAACTGACAAACACTTCACTATTGTCCACTGGACACAAACCCGCCCCTGCGGTGGTGACATCGGCCCCGAGAGTCGGCTTAACGTGAGGGACCAACGTCTCAGTGGTCCGGCCCCAGGCCGGGGGGCCTGAGGGTTCATCCGGGGGAGGTCAGAGAACCCAGCTAAGCCAGACCGCCCGCCTCTGTAGTATGCGGTGGATTCCATCCTCATCCCCGACTTCGCAGGCGCATTTCTACGCCTCCCTAACTAACCTTCGTCCAAGGAAAGCCCCTCCCAACCCCGCGAGGCCTCCGCCAGGGACAGCGAGGGCCTGGGCATTGCCGTGAGTCACCCACAGCCTTGGGAGGCAGCACAATAGCAGCCCCGTGGCCCGGAGGGAGTCAGAGTTCAAAGCCGGTTCTCACGGCCTCCTCTGACCTTGGACACGCTACTTGCCCCGTCCCCCACAGTCGT
Organism: Macroglossus sobrinus; assembly: GCA_004027375.1. Classification (NCBI taxonomy): domain Eukaryota; kingdom Metazoa; phylum Chordata; class Mammalia; order Chiroptera; family Pteropodidae; genus Macroglossus; species Macroglossus sobrinus. The sequence goes on from PVKZ01008952.1 coordinate 8,296, forward strand.
GGTCTCCTCTTCCGTGACAAGGACGGATGCTGCACCAGGTTTCCTGGAGGACTAAGTGGCACGTGGTGAGTGCGAGTGCTCCCGCAGCGCCTGTCGGCAGCAGCCTTGGCGGCTCTCCTCGCTCCGGACACGTGGACGCCGAGACCCCCGCCCCGAGCGGAAGAGGGTCAGAGAGGGGGCTCACCAAGGCTCTCTCTCGTGACATCCTGTGAGCACTCTTTCCTAAACCAGTGGCTGGACCCAAGGGGCTCTTAAAAAAACGAGACACCCAGGCCCCAGCAATGCTCGCTAGGTTTGGGGGTACCCATGTGGATTATTTTTTCAAAATCTCCCCAAAATGGTTCCGATGTGCAGCCAGGGCCGAGCGTCACCGTGACAAACGGCAGTGATCGCCCACGGATAGGTAGGTAGGGGTTACTCCTGGACACCCCCCCCCATCATCCTCCTTCAATTCAGAATGCCCTGGTGGGTCTAAACCCCTCTCGGAGATGACGACCCTCCTATTGGCCGACGGCACGGACGCAGCTTCACAGATGGGACAACCGAGGGCCCGGGTGGATGAAAAGGCAGGGCCCGCCCGCAGGCGCCCCACGCTCAGCGACGGTGGGCAGAAGGCACGGGCAGCCCTGCCCATCGGTGACGGGCTTTCCTGCTGAAGAAGCTGATGCGTCCACTTGTCACGGCTCCCACACTCCCCGCGGGCCCCTGCGCCTTCGAAGGGGCTGCAGGTTTGGTGAGAAGCGCTCGCCACGCCTGCGGGCGCAGCACCGGGGCACCCGAGGTGGTGCGTCTGGAGCTTTCCGTGGCTGTTTTCCTGTCCTCTGCACACAAACGGAATGTTCCCCACGCCCTCCCAAGGAATCCGCCCCTTAGAAAGACGGTGACAGGCTCAGAGGGATGGAAGAACATGCATCCGGTGTGACAAATGCCCATCCAGGAGGCGGCCGGCCGGGCGTCCCCGGCGATGCCCAGAGGAAATGCCCCGTTTTCTCTACTCCCCTGGGGGACAAGTGTGGCGCTGCCCCTTGAAATAAGGGCCCGGAACAGCTGGCCGGGCTGCAGATGTGTTTACAAAGAAGCACGTGCCTGCAGCTGCACCTCAGAAGAACCACGCTGGCGATTCCAGAGGTGGGCGGAGACAGGGCCCTAATCCATCAGCCGCCGCGTCCCCCGCCCCCCAAGCTCTGAATGGCTCCGACAGGGATTTTTAGGCAAATCTCTCAAGTGCGTGTGAGACGTGCAGCCGCGCAGCGCCTAATGGATGGGTCTCGCACGCCTGGAGGAGGCCCGGCTGCTCAGGGCTGCTCACGCTCGCTCGCCCGCCCGAGTGCAGGCAGCCCTCCACGCCGAGCCTCGGGGGACCGCTAAACGCGAGCCTGTGTGTGCGCGCGCGCGCACACACAAACACAAATGCACGCGTGTGTGCACACCTCTAGAACCAACCCCGCTCCCCTAGCCGGCCGGCGGGCTGCAGCGTACAGGGCGCTCCCTAAACGCAAATGCGCCTTGTTCCGAGTCACAGAGGGCGGGGCTGCTTCTGCACCCCGCCCTCGGACGCGAGGGGCCGCCTTGCTCGCCACCGGCAGGTGTTACAGGCCCGCGAGGAGACCGAGGTCAGCCCAGGCTGCCCGCTGTTTAAGCGCATATCCAAGCGGGCCGGGGAACGAGGGACAGACCTGCCGAGCAGCCGGGTCCCTTGCAGAGACATGGCGTTCTCCTTACGGCGTCTGTGGCCCCCAGAACCCTCATCTCCAACGCTGGGGGCGCGGCCCCCGGTGTCAGGAGCGCGCTTTGCCAGGCACCCCCCTCCAGCAGTAAGAGCTAGATGCACCCGAAAGCCGGCTCCCCCGATGCCTGGGGCAGGTGGGGGCGGGGATTCAGATCCGGGCGAAGCCCAAGGTGCAAGCTGTCACACATCTATGCGAGCTGTCACCAGGGCACTCAGTGCCGTCCACACCTAGAAGCCACCTCCAGGGTGTGCACCTGGGACTCCATGGTTCCCTGACATGCCAGGCAACCTGACCTGGCCTGGAGCAAAGCACCCGCCGCCGGGCTCCACCCTCTCCACCTGGGGGGCTCCTGGGCAGGTTACTTGGGGGACTGGCGCTGCCCTCAAACCATTGGAACCCCCTTTTAGGAGACTGCTCTCCTCATAGCCGGGGGACGGAGCCTGAGGTAACCCTCTCCATAGCGTGCATGGCGACCAGGGACAGCGGGGCGGCGAGCCGCCTGCAAACTCCGGGCACCGTGGCGTGCGCGCGCAGGGAACGCGGCCAACTGCGCAGCCACCGGCGGATCCCCGAGCCTCCCCCCGAAGCCGGAGGCAGAGGCCGGGTCCAGAGCCGCGCTCCTGCGGCCCGCAGCGCAGGAGCTGGCGGCGGGGGCGGGAGGGGGCGGGAGGGAGCGGGGAGACAGACACGCAGGGAAGGAAAACGCGAAAGAGAAAATAGAAAGAGAAAGAGAAGTAAAGAGATTCCAAATATACAGAAAAGAGGTGGAAGCGAAATCCAGAGACGGGATAGAGCGGAGCGGGAGGGGTGGAGCTGTGGGGCCCCTTTCTGGGGAGGGGCGCCCAATAGAGGGGCCGAGCGAGGCGGTGGACATGGAGGTAGACGGAGGGACAGACGCGGGGGGAAGTCGCGATGGACGGTGGCGGGGGAGAGATCCGAGGCGCGGGCGGCCCTTCCCCAGCGTCCGCTGGCGCGGCCTCCCCGCGGTGCCCCGCGCTCCCGGGCCCGGCTCTCGGGGCGCGCTCGCCGCTTCCGGGGCCCCCGGCTCCCGGTGGCGCGGCTGAGCCGGGCGCAGCCCCTCGGCCACCGGCCAGGGGAGGCGCAGCGCCGGAGCCCGTGCCAACCCCGCCCCGCGCGCCGGGGCGCGGCGGAGGGCGCGGGACCCCGGCCGGAGGCTGGGGGGGGCATCCGCGCCCCACACGAGCGAGCGCGCCCCGAGGACTGGGCACAAAAGCGCCCGGCCCGGCCCGCCATACAAAGGCCGCGGCCCGCGCGCGGCGCGCGCCCCCCTGCAGCCCGGAGCGCGCCCCCCGCAGCCCGGAGCGCGACCCCCGCAGCCCGGAGCGCAACCCCCGCAGCCCGGGCGCGCCCCCTGCAGCCCGGAGCGCGACCCCTGCAACCCGGGCGCGTCCCCCTGCAGCCCGGAGCGCGCCCCCCTGCAGCCCGGGCGCGCCCCCCTGCAGCCCGGAGCGCGCCCCCGCACTCACATCTGGGCAGCGAGGGGCGGTGGTCCACCGGGATCCAGATCTTCTGAACCCGGCTCTGCGTCAGCTCCAAGGGCATCTTCGCAGCCTGGGCTGGGAGGCCCTCAGCCCCTCGCGGAGTCGGAGAACTCGGGCTCCAGGAGCCCCCCGAGACAAAGGGGGCGCGGGGCTGCGTGCGCTCTCCCTGGCGCAGCGGGCGGGGAGAGAGAAAGGTGCTCTGTGCGCAGGGACGACGCGCTCGGCGAGCGGCGGGGCGCCGGGGTGCACCCCCGGCCTGCGCAGTCCGGGCCCGTCGCCGGGGTGCTCGGGGACGCAGTGACAGCCGCGGTCGGCCCCGCGCGCGCGCCGGCTCTGCAGCTCTGCTGGGATGCCCCGCGCTCCGCCCCGGCTTTTAAGAGCCCGGCCCGCAGCGGCGCACACGTCAGCCCAGGGGCGGGCGCATTCTTCGGGTTCCAGCGCCCCCCCGTTCGCGCGGGGGGAGCCCGAGCCGAGGGCGGCGGCCCGTCGGCGCCCCCTGCGGGCCTGCTCGGGCAGTCCCGGCGACAACGCCCTGGCCCCGGACCCTCCCCGGTCAGCGTCGTCCTGTCGTCCCGTCCGGACGGCCTCCCAGAGCAGCCCCCCAGAATAACGCCCCCCCACGGCCGTGCTGGGAGCCGCGCCGGCGCATCCCCTGGGGGGCTGGTTAAAAGGCGCCCCGCTTGGCGGCCTCTCTGGGGGCGGGACCCCCACTCTCTGCGTTCTTATCGCGCGCACCCGGGTCAGGCGGGTCGGGCCCAAGACAGGCCCAAGACAGGCCCGGGCTTCGCTTTAAAGGTCGGGGTGAGGGGGACCCCGAGGGAGGACGCTGAGCGCGCCCCGTGGGGGTCCAGCTCCCCCCGGTCACTCCTTGCCAGAGCTGCTCCGTGATAACACTGTGAGTCTCACCCACGGCCACCCGCCACCCCGCGGGGAGGGGGCTTCCCCGGTCCTCCGTCCCCACCCCGCCTACTTTCCCCGAATCCCTTAGACACCGTGACCTGTCCTGAACTTAGCTCTCCCCGGAAGCCGGCTGCTGGGAGGCTTGCCACGCCGTGCACGAGCGGGGGGCCGGAACGCCGGGGAGGTGGCACCTCCATTACGCGAAGCCCTGACATGCACCCCGTTGACGCGGCACCGCCCCGCGGCATCCTTCTGGCCACTTTCTGGGGGGTGCGTGTGTGTGAGCGCGCGTGTGTGTGTGTGCGTGCGCGCGTCTTTCCCTTCTGCCTCTCCCGCCCTCGCAGGTCTGCATCAGCTCGCGACATAGGACAGCCGTGCAGTCCGGCCAGCGGCCGCCGGGGAAGATCTGGGGGTGCTCTAGTGGGGACTGCCGCAAGCACGGGGGCCTTGCGGGGATGAGACATTTGCAAGCGCTCCGTCGGCACAGCCGCGCTGCCCGGCCTCGCAGAGGCGCACACCTCACGCCCAGGCTGTGCTGGCTGCAGAGAAGGCGGGGCTGCCCGAAACCCACAGCGCGACCCAACAGTCTGGGCAGAGGCTGCCACACGTCGCTCACGTCGCGCATGGCTCTCCTGGGACAGCGCCCGGCTCCCCTGTGGAC
>PVKZ01008953.1:0-13144 GCA_004027375.1 Macroglossus sobrinus
TTCTAGGTTATTAAATTTGGTGTTATGTACTTTTTCATAGTATTCTTGTATGGTCCTTTGTATTTATGAGGTGTCTGTCATAATTTCCCCTCTTTCATCCTTGATTTTGTTTATTTGTGTCCTTTCTCTTTTTTCTTTAGTGAGTCTGGCCAGAGGTTTGTCAATTTTATTAATCTTCTCAAAGAACCAGCTCTTTGTTTTATTTATTTTGTCTATTGTTTTCTGTTTGTTTGTTTTAAATTTCATTTATTTCAGCTCTACTTTTGATGATTTCCTTCCTTCTACTGACTTTAGGCTTCATTTGTTCTTTTCTAGTTTTTGAAGATGAGCATTAGGTTGTTTACTTGGGCTTGTTCTTGCTTTTTGATGTAGGTAGACCTGTAATGATATAAACTTTTCTCTTATGACTGCTTTTGCCATGTACTAAAAGTTTTGATATGTTGTACTATCATTATCATTCATTTCTATGTATCTCTTGATCTCTCTTTTGATTTCCTGTCTGACCCAGTTATTCTTTAGTAGTATGTTGTTTAATCTCCATGTATTTGTGGTTCTTCTTCTTCTTCTTTTTTTTTTTTTACAGTTTGATCTCCAGCTTCAAAGCATTATGATCAGAGAATATGGTTGGTCTGATTTCAACCCTCTTATATTTGTTGAGGCTATCTCTGTGTCCCAGTATGTGGTGGATCCTTGAGAATGTTCCATGTGCACTAGAGAAGAATGTATAAGCAGCTGTTTTGGAATGGAAGGCTCTATAAATGTCAATTCTGTCCAGTTGGTCTAATGTGTCATTTAAGGATGTTATATTTCCTTATTGATTTTCTGTTTGGATGATCTGTCTATATCCAAGAGTGCAGTATTTAGGTTCTCTACTACAATAGTGTTTTGGTCTGTTTCTCCCTTTAGCTCTATTAGTCACTGTTTCATATATTTTGGGGCTCCCTGATTGGGAACATAGACATTAATAATTGTTATGTCTTCTTGGTGCATGATTTCCTTTATCGTGATGAAGTCCTCAGTATCTTTCTTTACCTTTTTTATTTTAAAGACTGTTTCATCCGATATTAGTACCACTGCTGCCACTTTTCTCTGAATGCCATTTGCTTGAAATATCATTTTCCACCCTTTCACTTTGAGTCTCTATTTGTCTTTGGAGCTGAGATGTGTCTCCTAGAGGCAGCATATGGTTGGGTTTTGTGTTTGATCCATTCTGCAACTTTGTGCCTGTTTATCGGTGAGTTCAGTCCATTTACATTTAGGGTAATTATTGAATTATGAGGTCTTCTTATAGCCATTTTATCTTTTGCTTTCTGTCTTCTTTATTTTGGCTGGCTTTGTGGGTTTTCACTCTGGTCCTTCTTGTTTTTGTTGTATACTTCAGTTCTGAACCTTCTGTGTGTGGTTACCGTTACAAATCTGTAAAGGATATATATAGTCTCTTTTCTTCCATGCGTGCCTCATCTTCATTTCCTTTTGCAAATTTAGATCTTTGAATCCTCCCCTTTTCAGTCATTGTTGTCTCAATTTGTCCCTATGTATGCTGAATGTTCATTACTTTCTTGCTATGGCAATTCTATTCTTATTGTTTAAGCTTATAATGCCCTGTTCTTAGTAAGGGTTGCACTTTCTGCTTCTGTTTGCCTGATAGTCACTTTACTCCTAATTACATATATTTTTTTGTCATTTTGTTTTAGGTGAGCTGCCCCTTTTCAGTATTTCCTATAGTGCAGGCCTCTTAGTGGAGAATTCCCTCAGTTTTTGTATGTCTAGGAAGGTCTTTATTTCTTCTTCATATCTAAAGGAGAGCTTAGCTGGATACATTAGTCTTGGCTGGTAGTTCCTTTCATTTAATAGTTTGAATATTTGATTCCACTCCTTTCTGGCTTGTAAGGTTTGTGCTGAGAAGTCTGACAATTATCCATTGGGTTTTTTTTATAGGTTACCATTTTCTTCTCCCTGGCTGCCTTGAGAATTCTGTCTTTGTTGTTGATTTTTGAATACTTTAATACAATGTGTCTTGGTGAAGGCCTTTTTGGGTTGAGATAATTGGGTGTTCTGTTGACTTCTTAAATTCCAAACTCCAGCTTATTCCTTATATTTGGGAAATTTTTGTCAACTATTTGTCTAAAAATGCTTTCTAGTCTCTGCTTTTTATCCTCGCCTTTGATAATGCCCATTATTCTTTTATTTCCTCTCCTCATGGTATCAGCTAGTTCTTGAATTTCTCTTTCATTATTTTCATTCTTCGGTTTCTCTTCTTCCTTATTTCTAGTTTTCTGTGTTTGATATCACCAATCCTTTTCTCCATTTGGCTGATTCTATTTCCCAAGCTTGCTATTTCATTTTTTAACACTTGCATTGTGTTCCTTATATCTAGAAGCTCTATTTGAGTTCTTTTTGAGGTTTTCAATCTCCTTGCTAAAGAACTCATTCTGCTCATCTAGTTGTTTTTTCAATTCCTGGACTTGTTGATATGATCTATTTTGAATCTCATTGAGTTTTTTTCAGAAGAACCATCCTGAATTCTCTGTCATTTAAGTCACATATTTCTATGTCTGTAAGCTTATTTTCTGGAGATTTTTCTTTCTTTCTGAGATGCCTTGTCACCTTGGTTGTTCATGGTGTTTTTCCACCTGGGCATTAACGGAAGTGTGTTCTGCTTAATTTTTCCAGAAAGATTTATTATATAAAGGTCTCTTTAGCCTGTTGCAAATAAGGTGTTTTTCTTTGGGTTTCCAGTAGGCTCTTGGATCTCTGCTCTATTAAAGGTTTTAATAATGTCTTTTTTTCCTTATAGATGTTTAATCATGCATGCTACCCTCGGTCTCAGTTCCTGTCAGTGTTAGCCACAGTTTCGGTAGCATTTTCTCAGATACCCTTGGGGCTCTGCAGTGTTCCGTTTCACAGGGTATGGGAGGAGGGGCCCTCTGGGTTGGAGGTTGGGGACTGTGGCCCAACCTCGGTTTTGCAACTGTGGCTGATAAAAATCAACTGGTATTTCTCTGCCATTCCCACTTCCCTGCCTATCTGCTTCTCTGCTTTCTGCCCTGATGCCTGGGCACTGCCACCAGATGTGTGGAGCTCACAGAACTCCCAGACAGGGCTGTTCAGGGAATTAGCCACACCTTCTCCCCTCTCCCTCCTTCTAGAAGAAGCTCCAGTGTCTGCATGAGGCAGCTTCTTTGTTTCTTCCAGTTACCACCTGGCACGTGGGGTCTGACCTGTGGTAGCTCTTATGGGCAGATCCCATACTCAGATGTGCTTGTGAAATTTGGATGTTTTTTTATTGAGTTTTAGATGTTCAGCTTATTGTTATTTTAAGGGGTGAGATCTGAGAATGTCTCTCACTCTGCCATGTTTAATCCAATCCTTGTTTTATTATCTTAAGGTAAAATTGATATATAGTAAAATGAACAGATTCTAAGGGTAGCAATCAATGAGTCTTAAGAAAGGCATACATTTTTGGAGCTCAAATCCCTTCAGGACATAGAGCATTACCATCACTCCAGAAAGTTTATCCTTGCTCCCTCCAGTTATCCTCCCCACCCCCAGCTTAGAAATCTACTGTTCTGATGTTTTCCTCCATTGCTTAGTTTTCCTCCATTGCTTAGTTTTCCCTGTTTAGAAATTAGTACAAAAGGAGTCATACAATATATGGGGTTTTAGGGGGTAGCCCACCTTCTTTTGCTGAGCACATTTATTTTGAAATCTATGCATGTTGTTGCGAATATTTATAGGTTGTTCTTTTTTCTTGCCGAGTAGTATGTCATTGTAGGATATATCCCATTTGTTTACCTGCTCATCTGTCTATCTTTTGAATTGTTCTCAGTTTGGGACAATTATGAACAAAACTATTGGTAAATATTTGTGTAGGAGTCCTCGTGTGAATATCTTTGCATTTATCTTGTAAACACCCAGGAGTAGAATTACTGGTCTTCTTTCTTTTATATGATCAAATTTTTTTTTAAAAAAAGAAAAAGTGTAACAGGTCACCAGATTGCAGAAACTTTGCACAATCACTATCCCTTTGTCAAAGAAGCTGCTCCCCAGGACAGTCCTCTGCAGACTGTGGAGGAAGGCTTGGTGATGAGATAGACCTGGTTCAAATCTTTGCTCTGTCACCTGTAAACTGTGTGAAGGTAGGCAAGTTTTAAACCTCTCTAAGCCTTGTTCCTCCTCTGTAAATTGAGAACAATGATAGCAGCCACTGTAGCCTTGTTGGGGAACCTATATTCCCCCAAGAGAACTGCTATAAAATGCCCAGCCCAGGACATATATAACATGAGCTCTTCTCCACATCTAGTAACCCTATTTGTCTTTCAAGGTCTAGTGTTTTCTCAGTGAAGACTTCCTGAAAATCTAGATAAAAGTGAAAAGTGCAAACACTCCTAAAATATTAGGAACATTGTGACTCTAAGTGCTTTGTAATATTAGCTCATTTAGTTTTCCCATTAACACCATAAAGCAGCTCACTTATCATCATGCCCATTTTATAGGCACAGAGAGATTCAGTGATTTGTCCAAAGCCATACAGCAAGTAGCAAAGCCAGGATTTGAATCCACTCAGTGTGGCAGATCTCTATAGAGTTGCCTATTCTGGATATTTCCATATAAATGGAAGCATACAATATAAGACCTTTTGTATCTGGCTTCTTTCACGCAGCATGTCTTCAAGCTTCAACCATGTTTCAGCATGTGTATGTACTTCATTCCTTCTTGTGACTGGATAATATTCCATTGTATAGATATACCATATTTTGTTTATTCATTTATCTATTAATGAACATTTGGATTGTTTCTACATTTTGGCTGCTGTGGTTAATGCTGCTATGAACATCTGTGTATAAGCTTTTGTTTGAACACATGTTTTGAATTCTTTGGTGTGTATACCTAGGTGTGGACTTTCTGGGTCATGTAGTAATTCTGTGTTTAAATTCTTGAGATACAGCCAGACTGTGAGCTGTTTCTGAACAGTCTTGGGGATATAGCTGAAGATGTGGATGATGAACTGATGGTTTTGTACTGTCATGGGCATATTGCCTAGTGGGAACACAATAAAGCAATGTCACTAAACATTCACAATCATCTCCCTGCCCTGCCAGATCCCTTTCCACACCAGTTGTCTTGCTGGAGCCTGCAGGGCCTTTCCCAAGCCTTTCTCCCATTCCACCCCTGACCTCCAGCAGGGCAGTCTTCTGAGTCCTGAACCTGCAGGGGTCCCCTCCAGGGGTGGGGTGAGAGTTTCAGCACCTCTTCAGGCCTAGTCCCACACAACCAGACCAGAGTGTTTAGAAGTGAGTAAGGGATTCCTGGGTCCCAAGACCCCTACTTTCTCTCCCACACCAAGGGCATCAGGGGTCCTCTGACAGTTCCACAACCTACCCCACCTCCCTTCCACTGTCAGTCCTGGGAATGCAGCTGAAAGCCAGCAGACTTTATGTGGCAGAGCAAGAGGAAAAAGGCCAAAGAGATGCCTTATTCAGGGAACCTGAAAGTTCAGTTGTTCACTCAACAATCACAGGACACTTATTGCATTCAAGGGATCTCCTGCATGTCACAGATACACTTCTCAGCAAAACAGGTTAGGCCCTGCTTCATTTGTGGAATCCCTGACTCAAAAATCATGAGGAATTTCAAGACAAGCAACTTTTAGTCGCACAGGTGGCAGGCAGGCTCTTGCCTAGCCCTAGTCCCTGCCCTCAGGCAGCATGCTCTCTACAGCACCATTACTACCCAATACAGGGGCCAGGAGGATATAAGACCTGAGCTCACACAACCCATGGGCTCTGGGGGACTCCTGGAGATGACAGTGAGAATATGGGGCTAGAAGAGACTTAGAAGACACAGGTCATTTTCCACTTTAGAGTCAGAAAGAGTGTCTGAGAGAGGGGCTGGCAATTTTCCTGTTGTCACACAGGGCTGTGACATCCTGAAGGAATGCTGCCTGGAGCCCCAAGACACCAGGACTATCACCCTCACCCAGCTCAGCACCTTTTGGAGAGGGTGTGAACTGTGCAATATGGGGTTCTGGAGTAAACCAGATTGTTTCTTTCAGCAGAGACTGGGTAGGCAGAGCCTTGACCCCGATGGACATTTACTGGGAAGAAATCGTAAGAATGGCCCCGACAGCAAAATGAGAAACAGATGATGATGCTCATCCCAAGAGGGCTCTGACAGTAGCCCAAGAGTTTGCACCACATGTGCTTAAAAACAGGAGTAAGGAGTTCTAGGGGAAAAAAATGGCTTAGATGACAGAGGCTTTGTTCATCTCTCTTGCAACCAAATCAAAGCTGTGACAGAAACAGAGAGCAAACAGCAGACAAAGTTGCCAGGGATCTAGATAAACAGAAGCATTACAACTAGGGAGATAAATAATTAATCACCCTGCAATGGTAGAAGTTAAGATGGGTAAAGACACGAGGCTGCCAGGTCTCAAGCGGCTGAGTAAGACAGAGGCTATGGCAGTGGTAGCCAACAGCTGCAGTCACCTCTTAAAGAGGCTGTGTCTGCAGCCAGACTTTTGCGGTGACTGACCTGCTCACTCTGAGCACCAGCAATGGGTCAGCTGCACTGGGGGCACCAGGGACTTACAGAGGGATGTTGAATTGTTGGAGTGAGGGTCGGAGGTGAGGATCTCTCCTGTGCAGAGGTACCAGCAGTATTCATTGTTCCTCTGTTGAGCCCTCCCACCTCCCAGTGTACAGACAAAGTGCAACCATAGCTGAGACATCATCAAACTAGATAACAGAGGTCACTCTGCCCACAGGATTTTCTGAAACTCTGCCTCCCCCGACTCGCAACACTACCCAAGCTACATCCAGTTGTGTCCTTAGCAAGTCCTGTGCCACTTCCTGAGTGGCACCAAGACTCACATTGATGGTAGTTGATTTCAGTTTCTGGTGTGGCTTCTTGAGGCAACTATAAGCACAGCATCTGTGGATTGATCACTGAATATTAACAGGTGGCCTCAGAGGGGCACAGACTGGGGCTAAACTTGGCTTGCAGCTGAACCCTTCTTGGGACTGTGCCACTGGACACCTACTGTATAGAATCACACCAATAAGACTGGTAGGCTTAGGAGCTTTGCTTAATACACAGAAACAGACACAAAAAAAGCAGCCAAAATGGGAAGACTAAAAAGCAGAAACTATATGAGAGAACAGAACAGAGATCCAGGAATAATGGAGTCAAGTAATCTAACAGATGTAGAGTTCAAAACACTGATTATACAGATGTTCAATGAACTTACGGGAAGTGTAGATGAATTCAGTGAGAACCTTAACAAAGAGATAAAAAATGTAAAAATGGAAATGGAAATTATAAAATGAACCAGTTGGAAATGAAGAAGACATTATCTGAGATGAAGAGTATTTTAGAGGGAATAAAAGGAGTGGATAAAGAAGAGGATCGTGTGATGTCAGAAACATGGCTAAAATATATTTGCAAGCAATGCCTCCAATAAGGGCCTAATATTCAAAATATACAAAGAACTCATACAACTCAATAACAACAAAAAAACAAATGATCCGATCAAAAAATGGGTAGAGGTACTAAATAGACACTTCTCCCTAGAGGACATACAAATGGCCAACAAATATATGAAAAATGCTCAACATCACTAGTTATTAGGGAAATGCAAATCAAAACCACAATGAGATACTATCTCACATCTGTTAGAATAGCTATTATCAACAGGACAAGTAATAACAAATGTTGGAGAGGATGCGGAGAAAAAGGAACCCTCATACACTGCTGGTGGGACTGCAGATTGGTACAGCCACTGTGGAAAACAGTATGGAGGTTCCTCAAAAAAATAAAAATTGATCTACCATATGATTCAGCAATTCCTTTACTGGGTACTTACCCCCCAAACTTGAAAACCCATATCCAAAAAGATATTTGCACACCAATGTTCATAGCAGCATTATTCACAGTGGCCAGGACATGAAAACAATGGAAATGTCCTATGATAGATGATTGACTAAAGAAGTTGTGGTACATATGTACAATGGAATATTACTCAGCCATAAGAAGAGATTAAATACTGCCATTTGCGACAGCATGGCTAGACCTTGAGATAATCACGCTGAGCCAAATAAGCCAGACAGAAAAAGTTGAAAATTACATGATATCACTTATATATGGGATATAAACCTAAAAGCAATAAATGAACAGGACAAACAAACAGAGATTCATGGACATACACAATAGACTAGTGGTTACCAGAAGTTAGGGGTGAGAGGGAAGGTAGATGGGGTAAAAGGAGTTAAGTATGTGGTGAGAGAAAGAAATCTAACTATGGGAGATGAAAACACATTGTAAATATATGTATGCCTTACTGTTAAAAATAAGATAAAATAAGAAGAGCACCAAACCACCAATACAGAGGATGGAAAAGCCAAGGACACTCAATCAGAATGGCAATAATAATAATTTAAGGAGCCTATGGGACACAATTAAATGTTAAAATATTCACGTCATAGAGGTACCTGAAGGAAAACAAGCAGTTGAAGAGCTATTTAAAGAAATAATGATGAAAAGTTTTTCTAACCTGGTGAAAGAAATAGACATACAACCTCAGGAAGTTCAAAGAGTTCCAAAAAAGATGAATCCAAAGAGGCTCACACCAAGAAACATCATAATTAAAACGCCAAAGGTTAAATACAAAGAGAGAATCTTAAAAGCAACAAGAGAAAAGCAGATAGTTACCTACAAGGGAGCACCCATAAGACTGGCAGCTGATTTCTCAAAAGAAACTATGCAGGGCAGAAGGGCTTGGCACAAAATATTCAGTGTTAAAACCCAGGATCTACAACCAAGAATACTTTATCCAGCAAAGCTATTATTTAGAGTTGAAGGACAGATAAAGAGCTTCCCAGACAAAAATAAGATAAAGAAATTTATCAGCATCAAGCCAGTATTATAGGAAATGTTGGAGGGCCTTCTTTGAAAAGAAAATAACATGTATTAAAAACATGAATAAAAGATGGTAATAATTACACTCCTATCAACAAGTACCTCAAATGGAAAAAAATTAAGTGCTCCAACCAAAAGATAGAGGGGCTGAATGGATAAGAAAACAAGACCCCTACATATGCTGCCTCCAAGAGACTCACTTCAGGTTAAAAGACACACAAAGACTAAAAGTAAGGAGATGAAAAAAATGTCTTATGGATGTAGAGGGTATTATGCTGAATTAAATAAGTCAGAGAAAGACAAATATCACATGATTTCACATACATGTGAAATCTACAGAACAAAATAAAAACCAACAACTAAAAGGGAAATAAACTCATAGATACAGCAAATATTTTGAGGCTACTAGATGGGAGGGTGGTTGGAGGGAAAGATGAAAAAAGACAAAGGTATTAAGAAGTACAAATGGATAGTTACAAAATAGTCATGGAAATATAAACTGTAGCATAAGGAAAATAGTAATGTTGTTATAAACATGTAAGGGGAAAAGGGAGTACTAGATTTAGTGGAGTTTTATAGATCTCTAATCACTATGCTGTACAACTGAAATGAATATATTATTGTATGCCAACTACAACTGAAAAAAATCATTGAATTGTACAATGTAAATATGAGCAAGTAATTGTCTATTATGTTTCAGTAAAGCCGGGTGCTGCACATGTATGCCTGTGTACATGCTAATAAAGTCCTGTTTGATTTTTCTTGTTAATAGGTTGTTTGTCAGTCTCCTTTTCAAGGCTCCGGCTGGAAAGCACAGGAGAGTACAGGGGGAAAAAAGTTAAAGTTTTCTTCCCCTACATGTACCCAAGTGAAAGCTCATCCCACAAACCAAATGACAGCCAATAAGCTGAGCGACAGAGTGTTAGGGCAAGTAAAAGCGACTTTATTTGGAAAGCCAGTAAGCCGAGAAGATGGAAGACTAGTGTCATAAAAAACTATCCTGTTAAAATACAGAATCCAGACTTCTTTTATGTCAGGAGAAGGAAACTAGAGGGGTTTGAAGTCGGGGATTAGTTGATGACTACCGACATCTGGACACCAGTAATGGTCCGCGGAGGATGGTGAAACTTCTTTGCTTTCTGTCAACTAGTTGCCAATCATGGTGTTCCTACAAATCATGGTTTTCCTACAAATCTTTTGTTAAGAAATCATTATTTTTGTACATACTTTCCTTATTTCCTTGTAAAGGTAATTGCAAGCAGGGAGGTTGTTTCAATAATTTCTAGGCTACAGGCCAAATGACTTTAATGATTAATACATCTATGGACAGGACTGAGCAGAAGTTGCTAACCAATAAGTTATGAGAATTGGAGGGACGGGGGAGTTGAACAAGATGGAGTCAGAAGTACTGGTTATTTTATTCTATTACATACACTTGGAATTGGAGGCCTCTACATAAACTCATGGTTTTCAATATACACAGGTAGATATATTATCGGCCCAAAATCCATGTGCCAGATGTTTTGCAAGGCCAAAACTCAAAGCATCAGAGTTTGGAGTAAAGAAAGGGTAAATGATTGAGAAATAACCAACAAAGAAGATGGAAGACCTAATAGTGCCTCAAATCCATCTTACTTGCTAGACTAGGTCAAAGGTTTTAAGGGGCTGGGGGAAACAGGAAGTGCTGGTGGAGAAGGTTTTAATTGGAGGAACTGGGAACATCACCATTTATGGATAAAAGACATCAACACTGGATTTTCCTGGGCAATGGACCATTGGGTTTTAAAAGGGTTCTGGTGTTCGAGTTCCAATTGTGTCCTGGTCCTTTGGTTCTGTGTTATGTTGTAAGGGGAAAAAGACTTTGGTTCCAGGTACAGCTAGAAGTCAAAGTTCTCTCCTCAGCACGTACTTTGGCTGTAAGACTCACAGTTTTGGTCTTTTGTCTCTGAAAAACAACTCAGTATTTCCTTAGCTGGTTCTGTGGTTTACAGATACAGGAACACACATAAATGTATGTGACTATGCCCACTGAGAGGCCGGGGAGCAGCACCACCCAGCAGCAATGAGCATACTCATTGCCTAGATCTCAGTTTCTAATATCATCCTCTCTGAATACCAGATTCTTTGGAGAAATGGCTGAATACAGGGCTGAGACAGGGAAGGCACAAAAAAGAGCCTGGAAACTCATACTGGGCCATAATCTAAATACCGCTCAAAATATGATGGAAACTTATCAAAAAGATATAGGCATTGTCTTGAAAGGGAAAAATTCAGGGATACAGGACCAAATCAGGGGGAATGAATATCAAAATAAATAATCACAATAACAGATTATAACCCACAGAAGGAATTTAAACCATAAATTCTCATGGACATACGTAAATGAATGAATGCATGGAAAGTTTGACAAGCAATGGAATATTTACATCATCTCAAAGTACCTCTTCTCAAAGTACCTCTAAAAATGCTTATTAATTAAGAGTTTAGCAGCACCATCTTAATAAGTGCTCCCCCACAAACACCTCTACTTTCCCATTCTAGGGCTTTGCTCACCTTATTCTGCCACTTGGCATGGTCCCCTCCCTCTTTCCACCTGAAATCATGTGACTCAGAATCTGGCTCAGAGGCTACTTCCTCTGCACTGCCCTCTCGAATTACTCCTGCCAAATGTGACTTTAGAATCCTTTAGAATCCTGTTTTATTCATTCATTCAACATTGTTATGCTCCATGCTGAGCAGGAGGATAACACTGGGGATATAGCAAATATTGGTCAGGGAGCTCCCAGTCTGCAAAGGACCATGGAGTGTAATTGTTCTGGGAAGTTCACCTTTTGTGCTTCCAGGTGAGGCTGGCACTACTGCAAAGTGGAGTGGGGATATTTCAGGTAGAGGATGTTGCAAGTCTGTGGGCAACAATCACTCTATGTCTGGGAAGCCATAGGCAGCCAGCCAGGGATTGGGGGTTGTGGGTGGAGAGATAGAGTGGGGCTATTTTGAAGCCTCTGTCAGAATCAGAATTTTATCCTAGGGTTTCTGTGTCACCAAGTATTTTCTTGTTAAGTCACAGTTGCCAGGAAGTCAGGTCTGGACCCTTGTTTACATTCTAACCTTGGGTATGGTGCCTACACTCTGAGATTCAGCTTCCTTTTCTGTGACAGAAGAGCCATGTTGGACAATGTATTGACATAAGTTTCCAACTCCTTTGGGTAAATACTAAGGAGTGTGATTTCTGGATCATACAGTAAGAGTATGTTTAATTTTGTAAGAAACTATCAAACTGTCTTCCAAAGTGTCTGTACCATTCTGCATCCCTACCAGCAGTGAATGAGAGGTTTTATTCCACATTCTCACCAGCATATGTTGTTGGTGTTTTGGATTTTGGCCATTTTAATAGGTGTATTTTAATTTACACTTACCTAAAAACCTATGATTTAAAGCATCTTTTCATATGCTTGTTTACCATCTGTATAAGTTCTTTGGTGAGGTGCCTATTAAGGTCTTTGGCCCATTTTTTAGTCAGTTTTTTTTTGTTTTCTTATTGTTGATTTTTAAGAGTCCTAGTATATTTTGGATAACAGTCTGCTATGATCTGATTGTTTGTGTCCCCTACCCTCAAATTCATATGTTGAAATTTTAATCTTCAAAAGTGATGGTTTTAGGAGATAGGGGCCTTTGGCCAGTAATTAGGTCATGGGGGTGGAGCCCTCATGAACTGGATTAGTGCCCTTGAAAAAAGAGACCCCAGAGAGCTCCGTAGCCCCTTCTGCCATGTGAGAACACAGCACAGAGAAGTCTGTGACCTGGAAAAGGGCCTCAGACCATGCTAGCACCCTCATCTCAGATTTCTAGCCTCCAGAATTGTGAGCAATAAATTTCTACTGTTATAACAGCCTAAACAGACTAAGAGAAAGACCATTATCACATATGTGTTTTGCAAATATTTTTCTCCCGGTCTCTGTGGCTCATCTTTTCATTCTCTTGACATTATCTTTCACAGAGATTAGAAGTTTTTAATTTTGATGAAGTCCAGTGTAAGGAGCCACAGAGAAAAACAAGATGACCATAGCACACAGAGTTTTCTGTTCTTTACAGATTAGCTGCCTGTTTTCTGAAGGTTAACTAACACACAGAGTTTCTGTTCTTTTAAGATTAGCTTCCAGCTTGCTGAAGATTAGCTGAAGGTCTGCCAAAGAAGTCTGCCTGACAGCAGGTCGCGTTCCCCCTCCCC
>PVKZ01008954.1:0-13129 GCA_004027375.1 Macroglossus sobrinus
AAAATGCAGAAGGGTCCCGGGAGAGGAGGGGGCTGCAAGGTCAGATTAGTTTAAGCAAATGGCTCAAGGGGCCCAGGGCAAGTCAGGGCATGTCAGGGCAACTGACTTTAGGCTGTCTATCCTATCAGATAGCACAGGGCGAGGCAGATTCTGTCCCAAGGCAAAGTTGCCTAGATCTCAGGTATGAGAGCCTTGATAACAACGGCTCCTGACAGTTTTCATTTATTTTTGCTGATTTATAATTTTCCTAGTATCTTTTCTTCTGAAGAGTGCCTGTTATTATTTCTTGTATTATCATTCTGTTGACAATTAATGCTGCCAGTTATCGTGTATCTGAAATTTTTAATTTAGTTTAATAGTTTATTTAGTCCTATGACTTGCTGATTCTCTTTTTCATTTTTAAAGTCTTTTTGTGAATGTATATTTTAATTTGTGGTCTCTATTGCTTTTGTCTTCAAGTTCACTAATCTCTTCTTCTGCAGTATTGCATCTGCTGTTCATCTCAACCCTTGTATTCTTAATCTGAGACATGGAGTTTTCATCTCTAGATGTTTGAGTCCGAGAAGCGATCGGAGAGCCCATCTCCCTTGCTGTGGCTTCCATCACTGTTTAACCTTCTTCACATACTGAGGGGCCTTCCCTGCTGTCTGTTGATACCAATGAATGTGGAAGGTGCTGTGCTCACTGCTTAGAGTGCAGGTGAGCTTGGCCGAGGCTCCCAGGGAGGCAGATGCTGATGGGGGCAGGCTTAGAAAAGCCATGTCACGGAAGCCTGGAAACTGATACAGAAATGAGGCTGAATGCACCAGAGTCTAAACAAATGTCCCTCAGGTCTGTGCTTAGAGGGGAATATCAGGCAGGGGAACCCCTGAGTGCTTTGGGACTCTAACTTGTGGGGAAAACCAGAGGCAGGAGATAGAAGGAAACTGGTGGGGAGGGATTTCTATGCTCTCTGTACTGGGGCAGCCCAGCTAGGACTGCCCTCTCCCAGCTCCTGTCTTATTCTCTCTGTTTGCAGCTCCAGAGGGAGGAGTCTGAATGCAAATCTCTTCTCTTCTGTTCCCCAGTGAGTCTGTCTCCATTCTTGTCTGAGCTCTGAGCCTGAGGGCCTCATGCTGGTAACTTCCTGAGGTCAGAAGGAGGGCAGGTGCGGAATTAGAGTAGAGAGTTCATTCTGTGCAACACAAGTGTCTTCAAGGAGGCATCAGTCACACCCTTTGCACTGAGCACAGCCCTGGGGAATTAGACCCGTTAGGGTCCTCAAACCAGGACCCACAGTACCCTGGTGCGTGCAGCATGAGTGTCATCCTACATATGTCGCTAATTCAACAGAATGACTAGTTTGGAGCCCTTAATGGATGCTGACTCTTGGTGTTTCTCCTGAGCTCCCCTCACTTGACATCATAATAATGCAACATCAACCCTCTGCTGAAGGCACTGTCTCTCCTCCAGTCTAATGAGGAGGTAGCCACCACTGTGAGGTTAATAAATTTCCCTAAGTCCCCCAGACAGTGATAATGAGTCAAGATTCCAATCCAGGATAATAACCTCAGAGCCTGACTTTTGAGCCTCCATCCTGTCCTGCCCCTCACTATCCTCCATATCTTCTTTATCCCATTCTCCCAGGACCCCTTAGTCCTCCCTGTCAAACCTTCTCTTCTGTATTCATGTGGTCTGTCTTCCCTGAGTCTATTCTGAAGAGCTCTCAATCTTCATTGTGTTTGAATTTGCATCACCCAGAAACATGGGACTGCCTTTGGACAAATGTGGGGACACTTACCATGTTTCCTCCATTGTACACAACATAGGATACATGTCAGTGGGACATTAGGAATCAGGTGACTGGCTGTTTTCTCATGTCAAGTTTGTCTCCTGACAGATTAGAATTTCATTTCTAACATAGTCAAGGCCATTGAGTTGCAACAACTGTCAGAATAGGAAGAGAAACTTTTAAGTTTAATCAATATGATTAGCAAGATGCATTTTTACCTAATATCTAGAGCTAACGTATTTGTTTTCAAGCCTAGTACTGCTAAAGATATAATGTAACTAATTTATTTACAAATGCTGAAGACACACATAGAAATGATGTGTGAAGCACTGTGGTGATACCTGTGAGTGACAAATGGCTTCTCTCCAACCTTCCTGCCCCAATACTTCCACTCCTCACACGTCACACCTCAGAGTCTCCCCATGGGATCCATTGGCCTTTCTGCTGGTCAGTTCTCACACCTGTGCTCTGGGTCATAACAACATGGGAGATTACCTCTCAGTACCGTCCAGGGAGAATTGACCTTCATAAACATGACCTGTGCTTGTGAATTAGGCAGGTAGATCCCTTTGTGGAAAATGGCTAGACTTCCAAATTCAATAAAATAGTCCTTATAATCCTCTAGATCATGGCACAAAATATAATTTTATGACTGTGTGAGATGTATGGAAATGATCTTCCCACTGAAAGAGATTTTTGTGCCAATAGTTATTTAAAAATTTACTCGAACTATTATCCTTTATTACACTGAGTAATAATAAAAATGTGTTTGATGGCTCAGATTCATATTCAAAATTGTAGTTGTACTTAATATCTTGTCTTTGAAAGAAAGTAGTGTAGTGTGTATGGGGTGGGGAGGGGAGTTCTATGGAGAGTAACCACACAGGATATCTGGTCATAAATTCTTAACTGGGCAGGTCATGGTGGATCGTCACACCCCAGGCATATGACTTCTTTAGTAAAGGGATTAACTGTCTCAGGCAAGCCCTACCCATTTTTTCTGTGCATCCAGGTTAACACATCTTTGAAATAAACTGTAACCACCCTCAAGAGAGCACATAATCTTGTTAACTATCCTCCAATCCAATCTCCTCCTTGTTTTTCTCGCCTCCAGTAACCTTCCTTTCCTGCCCTCCTTGATTTTAAATGCACAAAAGAAGCTGTAAAACCATTATTCTTGGGGGAATTTGAGATCTTGCTCCCCAGGATATATCATCAGTTTGGCTCAAATACTCATAAAAATTCTCCACAGGTTTGGATGTTTCATACATTGACAGTAGAAATATGTTATAAAAATTTCTCATTTCTACATGCACTCACTAGTCTTGGTTTGGTGAAAAGTGGAGCAGCTGTTTCCCCCTAGCAAAGCATGATGGTCATGAGACTGTACTCTCCATCACCCCCTGGTATTCATAAGGTTATACTGCAGGGACAGTTACCCCAAAGACATCTCATCCATCTAACCTGCTCAGTCCAAAAGGTGGCCACAAGCCACATGCCGCTGTTGAGAATGAAATGTGGGTTGTCCCAGTAGCTATGTGCTGTAGTTCTGAAATACCCACTAGATTTAAAAGACTTAGTATAAATATAATGTAAAATATTTAATTTTTATATTTAATTCATACTGAAACATTTTCAACTAATTGAATTAAAATATATTATGAAAACTAATTCAAATTGTCTCACCTAATCTCTTAAATGTAGCTACTGTAAATTTTTAAATAACATATGTGGTTCAAATTTTATTTCTATTAGACAGGATGTCACTGCAAAGCCACTTGCTTTTGAAAAAAGAGAGAGAACTTTCTGGCACCTCATGGACAGGCCAAATCTTAGCTTTGAAAAGTAGAATGAGAAGCCACAGACTGGTGGTGAAGAGCAAGAACTATGGGGTCAAAGACCTCCGTTTGCTGCTGGGCTAGCTGCTTTCTAGTTCTGATCTCAAACAGAGCATTTGTAATTAAGCAATTTAATAAATATGAAGCACTATATTGTGAGCTGGTCTTGCAACTAACTCAGTTTGAGTACAAAGCCCCAAGAACCAGGGGAGTTGATAGTGTAAATTTAAGTATGAGATCAGGAGATGATGAGATGAGATGTCCCAGCTCAATCAGCAAGGCAGAAAAAGAGGTGAATTCCTTCTTTATTTGCCTTTTGTTATACTCAGGTCTTCAATGATTTATATGAGCCCAATCACATGGGGGAGCGCAATCTATCTGCTTACAGAGTCCACCAACTCAAATGCTAGTCTTATCCAGGAACATCCTCACAAGTGCCTGCAGAAATAATGTTTAAAATATGAGCCCTCTAGAGCCCACTCAAATTAACCATAAAATTAATCATCACAGTGAACATCTATCCTGATTGGCCTGAGAATGAGGACCTTTCTCAGATATGGTACTTTAAGTGCTAAAACCGGGAAAATTCTGGCCAAATGGGCAGAGTTGGTCACAGTCTAGTTTTTGTGTTGCTTAAACATAGGTTCATTCAGCTGTTTGAACAGTTCTTGGTGTGTGTGTGTGTGTGTGTTCATAATAGCTAGAACTCCAGCTAGAAATTGGGTTGGCTCATCATAGAAAACAGATACATTGAATATCTTTGAAAAGATAGGGACACTCCCAGCCTGATGGGGAGACAGGCGTTGTAGCTGAGCCCCTTGTGATTTTAATGCCCCTAGTATTTCCAGCAGCTAAAATTAAATAATTTAATTCATCATTAGGTCTTTGTTCACATGTTAACCACTCTTCCTACTCAAATCCTTTTGTGTTCACGAATGTAGGCTTAAGTTGCATGTGCGATGTCTCTTTGTCAAGCAGGAAGAGATAACCTCAGGGTTGTGAGGAAATTTATGAATTTGCTTTGAAGAAGGAAAGAATGTCTCCAAGATAGATGCAATCGGGAGTCCTGTACAATAAAGCATTACCTGTGACACAGATTTCTTTATAGTTCCCTGGTACTCCCCTCCCGTACTCCCTAGATGCATAAAAACCTCCTATTTTTGCTTTCTGGGAGAGACAGATTTGAGAGATCTTTTTCTTCCATCCTCTTGCTTTAGCCAAATCAAATAAGCCTTTCTCTATAAGCACTGGTGTCTCAATGTTTTGGCTTACTAGGACGTCTGGCATAAGAACTTAAATTTTGGAAGGTAACTCTGAAACAGCATATGCAGAGCTGCTTCTAGATTTAAAGTTCATTGATATAAAAGGAGTGGAAATTTTACATAAAACATAATTGCAATTGAAATTCTTTCCTGCTCAGCTTCCTTGGATATGGGATTAAAATGAGATATCCTAAAAGAAAAAGAACATCTAACCCTTTCTTCTCAATTCTTCAGCAACATCTTCACTTTTTCTTAATTGTTCTTTTTTCAGTAACAGATGTATAAGGGAATAACCCACTGAGAAGAGCCACCCTGATGAGAGAGTATGGGGGACACTGAACTGAATAAGACAACATCGTGTCTGGAGAACTAAATCTAACGTGGTCTGCACTGATGTGGGACATCAAGGTATTTAAAGTGAGGATTTTTCTGATTAGGCTCCCAGTCAAGATGGTGGACTATATAAATGCTATGCTTGCCTCCTCCCATGACCATATCAAAATTACTTCTAAACTACGAACATCATTGAGAACCACCAAAAGGCTAGTTGAAGTCCTGTAATTAAAGATATACAGAAGAAGCCACACTGAGATTGGTAAAAGCATTGGAGACACAGAATAGGGTGGTCACACACCCACATGTGGTAGTTAAAAATCAACTACAGAGGTTCCCTTTGAGGATCAAGCATTCTGGCCCCATACCACGCTTCCCAGCCTAGGGTTCCAGTTCCAGAAAGAGAAGTCCCCATAACTCCTGGCTGTGAAAAACAGGTGGAGATTGTAGCTAAGTGAGACAGAGAGCTGCTGGAGTATAAAATGTCCCTCTTAAGAGCCCACACACAGACTTACTTGCTGACAAACTCATTCATTCTGAGCTCTGGCTCTGCGGCAGCAGATTGAGAGGGGCCAAGGACATATAAGGAGGAACTGAATTGTTTTGTTGTAGCTACCAGTCCCTGATAGACACACAGACCATCAGAAATCAGTGAGTTATAGGAAACACACTCTTTATTCAGCCAGCTGGATCTGTCAGGGGTACACAGACCTCAAATTAAGCAGCCCTGAAATGTAGAGGTGCAGGGTTTTTAAGCCCTAAACCTGTGTGTTTATCCTGTTTGAACACACAAGTCTATTTTTCTTCTTTTTACTAACTGTCAACCCACAGGTCAGTTGTGCAAGCAGGAGTACAGAAGCAGAAAGCTTATAGATAGAGTGTTGTGTTCCCATGGGCGATAGCCAAACAGTAATTTTCCAGCCAGCACATTCCCCACTGACCTTAGCGGAAAATCAAATCCTTGATTCTTTATGTGGAATTTGCTCATAGCCTCTATTTTGTATTACTAAAAGTTTAAAATTAATTCTTTTCCTTATATATCTAAACAAGAAATTGAGGAAACATAGGCCAAAAGTTAATAAGAGGAGGAGGATGATTAAAGGTCCAGCTATAGCAGATAGGAGGGTTGTTAGAACATCCTATGAAACCAGTTATCTAATTCTGGTCTTTATTTTTCCCTGGCATCTAAATTTCTTTGTACTAGTAGTAAGCTTTCTCTAATTATTTCAGAGCTATTGGCAGAGAAGCAACAGGTTTCACCTACAGCCATACATAATCTGTCTTGTTCTAAGAATAATAAATCTAAACCTCTTCTATTTTGGAGGACTACTTCTGCTAGTGAATCGACTTGAAATTCTAGCCTGCTGAGCTCAGTTAAGTTTAGGGGAATTCCTACTCCAACATAGTAAGGGGGTTTTGGGTTTAGGCACAACCAGCAATCTTGTCCTATGTCTGAGGTGGTCTTATTTAAGACCTTGTGTATTGTTGTTAGCAAAGTTATTAATGCTCCTTCTGGTTTTGGTTGTGGCTGGTCGAATGCCTGGAGTTTAATAGCTGTTAAGCTACTACTTGGAGAGGTTAGAGCTGGAGTTGGAGTTGTTCCAGAAACATAAGTTTTCTTAGGCGTAAGACTTTGGGGTAGTCCCGGAACTAGAAGTGGTTTGTTGGATCCTATAGGATTAGCTTTCCTGGGAAGCTAACCTGTATAGTAGCTTTCCTGGGAAGCTAATCTGTATAGTAGAATCCTGAATCATACCCGGTTTTATATAATCTGATATCCCATGTCTGTCCTGTGAGCCAATAGTGTTGTCCCCCAGGGCTACCAGTTTTGATGATGATTATGATAGGATTACAAGACCCAAGCAAGCATGTGGAGGGGCTTGGTCCTCTTATTAATCTAATATGATCATCATTTTTTTTTTATAATTATCTATAATGAAGATAGTATCACAACCCCAGTTAGCACAAGTAAATTGGCTTTGGCCCTCACATCCAAGTCCCATATTATCCATGCTGCCAGATATCCCTGGGTAATGACTTTGAGGACAAATATAGAGTCCTATTCCTAAGAGGCTTTTCTTAGCCAATAATATGCCACAGCCAGGTCCCCCCTTCTAGCTTAATTATGCTCTTCTGCTTAGGAAGGATCCTAATCCAAGGTGGTGTCTGGCCTTTGTAAGTGAGGGGATCTCTGGCAAGCCAGCACAAGTTTACTCAGATTTCTGGAGTATCATGGCTGGTGATGTTCTGGGCATGATTTCACCAGTCTCAGTTACTATAAGCTCCTATACTCTAGGCCAGTGTATGTTTCTATATGCCTGGGCTAAAGAGGAAAAAAAGAAAGAAACAGAGGGTTAAACTTATGTACACTTGAGTCTTAGTCTTAAGGACCTGTCTTCCTGAGCTGTCTACCCTCATGCTGCCTTCACGTGGCAGTGATGAATCCATGATGAGATGCCGTCTACTTTAACTGCAGTGTGTATCATCAGGTTGACAGTGAAGGATCCTTTTCATTTGGGTTTTAGTCCCTTGGAAGTGAACTTCTGGATCCACACAGAGTCCCCAGGCTGAAACTTATGGGGAAGTCTGTTCCCCAGGGCTGAGTGGGCAGCATGAACCAGGGACCAAACCTCTTTCTGTACACTTTGAAGGGTCTATAAAGACTTAAGTAAGACAAGGTTACGTAGTTCCGCCTTTTTTTTCATTTTCTATTCTAGTTACTAAAGGTGGGGGTTTTCCAAAGAAAATTTCAAATGAGATAAATTCATTAGTATACGGAGTACTCTTGGCTCGGAGAAGAGCAAAGGGGAAAAGTTCTACCAGGTCCCACCAATTGCTAATCCTAACTTGACTGATGTCTTTTTTAGGATCCGATTCATTCACTCTACTTGGTCTGAACTTTGGGGCTGGTAGGTGCAGTGGATTTTTCATTGCAGATTTAGGTAGCTAGCCAATTGCTGTGACATCTTTGCTACAAAGGCTGGCCTGTCATCTGACCCTAAAGTTCCGGGGAGACCAAAACGAGGGAAGATTTTTTGTAGTAAATTCTTAGTAACTACTAAGGCAGTCTCTTTCCTTTTGGGGAAGGCCTCTACCCATCCTGAAAAGGTGTCTATAAAGACAAGTAAATATTTGTAGCCCCCCACATTCGGGGTTACCTCAGTGAAATTGACTTCCCAGTGGTCCCCCGGATAAGTTTCTCTTTTCCTATGTCTAGGTTTTCCTATCTTCCCCTTTTTTGGATTAACTTGGGCACAAGCCAGGCATCGGGAGGCAATCTCCTCTGCAGTTCTTTTCCCTTCTACCAAGCGAAAGTAGGAGTCTAAAGCTTGGAGCATCTTAGTTCACCCTAGGTGTATAGTCTGGTGTAATTGGTGGAGGAGAGTACTTCCAAGGGCCCGTGAGAGCCTGATTATTAAATTTGGGGTCATCCACCACCCCTGTTGGTTCCTAGTGGCTCCCTTATCTTGAAAATATATGTTCTCTTCCACCATATAGATCAGAGACAGAGGCAGTTCTGGATAAGGGACAACAGTCAGCAGATGTGGTGAGGGCCCCACTGGCCTTGTGGCTGCTCCTCTTCCTCTTCATCAGCTCATCAATTTCCCTCAGCCTCAGGACTATTCTCTTTTTGATGCCCTTTACAATGAACAATAGCAAGAGCCTTAGGTATCTATATGGCTTCAAGTAAGGCTAAGATCTCCCCTTGTTCTTGATGTCCTTCCCAGCTGAAATCAGAAGCCCTCTTTTCTTGTAGATGGCTCTGTGTACATGTGCAGTGGCAAAGGTATATCAGCTGTCAGTGCATAATGTGTCTGCCTTATCCTTTCTCCATCTTAGTGCCTCAGTGAGGGTGATGACTTTGGCCTTTTGAGCGGAAGTCCTATGGAAAAGAGCTTGTGACCAGATGGTGCCAGTTAGAGTTATGACTGTTGCCCCAGAGTACCTTCTTTCTTCCTGCATGAAGCTGCTCCTGTCCGTGAACAGAACTTCATTGGCCTTAGGCAGAGGGGAGTCTTTGAGGTCTGGCCACGAGGAACACACAGCATCAGTGAAATCTGTGCAGTCATGAATGGGGGTCTCAGGGTCCAGGTCTAACAACAGATTGGCTGGGTTGAGGACAGTAGCATTAGATTTTAGCCATACGTTTGAGGTCATCTGGTGCCTCCCTATTGATGAACACCTTCTGGGCTATCTCAACAAGTTGGGACAGGTTTATCCCTGCAAAACCTTCTAATTTTTTGTAATTTACACCGGATATCAGGGTCTGCCTGGGTAGCAAAGGCTACATTAATTGGCCACTGGTTCTCATGGGCCCTAGGATTAATGGGGGTGTATACCCGATACACCCCTTATAGTTGTTCAAGAAATGCTCCAGGGGATTACTGAGGTCACTGTATAACTTCAGTTACCTTAGAAAGATTAATTGGCTGACAAGCAGCCATCTTAATCCCCCTAGTTAGAATCTGGTGGTACCGATCTAATGCCATTCTCCCTGCCTGAGAATTGTGTCCCCAGTCTGGGCAGGTGGAGGGAAATTCCTTCTCAATCTGTTCCCCTGCTTCTTCAGCTTCCCTGCTTTGCACAGCTATTTTTTTTGTGCTTTGTTCCAAATGCATCCACATTCTTCCGCGGTGAAGAGGGTAACTAAAAGCTGTTGATAATCATCCCAAGTCGGGGGGTGGTGGGGTGAGACATTCTCTAAGAGTCCCATTAATGCCTGGGGTTTCTCAGAGAAAGGTGGATTCTGTGCCTTCCAGTTGTACAGGTCACTAGTCGAGAAAGGCACATAAAAATCATAAAGAGCCTGTCTGTGTGATGCCCCTGGGGTGATGCTTCTCACAAGGGGGGGATGGCCGGGGTGGTGGTATCAGCTGGTGCCCCACCCAGAGCAGAAGCGGGAGGCCCATAGGAGTTACCTGCCTGCATCTGAGGAGGTGAGGCGGTGCTATTCGGCCTCTCTTGTCCTAGATTATAGGGTGGGGGAAGGTCACTGTCCTCCAGTGGAGATTGGAGGACTGAAGGACTGGGCTATCTAGGAGATTCAGATGCTGTATGTTTTAGGGTACCCACAACTAAGACTTGTGCCCCTAGAGAAAGGACACACCAGCACAGCCAAGGAGGGAGGTTCTGAACAAGGTTTAACCATTGATCGATGTATGGAAACTGATCAGGATGTCCCAGGTCTCCCGTGACAACCTTCTAAACATTCCTCATTAAACCCCTGTCAAAGGAACCCTCCAGAGGCCAGTTTACACCAAAAGATGACCACTCAACTTTACACAATGTTCTTAGTCTGCCTGGAGAAAACTTTATGCCATAGTCAGCTCCCTCTACAAACCCTTCTTTGAAATGTCTCAGGAGACACCCCAAGGGTGTCTTCTGTGAACTCAGGCCTCCCCTCATTGCTTGCATGGAAAACACAAGACAGACACTCAGACGAGAATAATTACTGGGGTGTAGGTGAACCCTAAGAGGTCCGCCACCTACAACCTAGACAAGACCAAAGAAAATAGACAGAACCCGATAACAGAGCAAAGGAGGCGGCGTCCCATAGCCTAGCCACAGTCTGGGAGATATGACTGCATCTAGTCTCTTCACGGACCCTCAACAACCGGTCAACAGAAAAAGAAAGTTACCTTTTTATCCAGACGTCGAGGCCTCAGAGATTCCCGGTGGGATCAGGAACACAGCGTGCGTCCTAAAGACTGCGTTCTTGACAATTGCATTGACTCTGTCACAGCATTCAAGGGCCCTGGAAAGTCTCAGGTTGGCCACCCCTTTGAGTCCATACCAGGGACAGCAACCACTTCAGAGGCCAGTCTGGTCTTAGATCCTAGGTCCACTCCCTGAGATCTCACTGAGGCCTCCAAATGTTGTAGCTGCCAGTCCCTGGTAAACACATGGACCACCAGAAATCAGTGAGTTATAGGAAACACACTCTTTATTCAGCCAGCTGGGTCTGCTAGGGGTATGCAGACCCAAAATTAAGCAGCCCTGAAATGTACAGGTACAGGGTTTTTAAGCCCTAAACCCCATTCTTCATCCTGTTTGAACACACAAGTCTATTTTTCTTTTTTTTACTAACTGTCAACTCACAGGTCGGTTGTGCAAGCGGGAGATACAGAAGCAGAAAGCTTATTGTTAGAGTGTTATGTCCCATTAGCAATAGCCAAACAGTAATTTTCCAGCCAGCACAGTATGACTTCAAGGTGAAGACTGGAGGGACAGCTTTCTCCCAGAGAGAAGTGCTGACAGAAGCCATGGTTCCTTTGCTGAACCCTCCCTCCACCAGCTTGCATGTGCAGGTGGATGCCATATGAGAGTTTCCATCAACCTAGCTAACACTGTTCTCCCCACTTTGGTGATTCCCTGACACCCTGTGCCACTCAAATTGCAGGCCCACTCAAGCCACTTCCAGTGAGTTTCCACACAAATGGCCTGTTTGGGCTCATCCTGCAAGCTCTTCTAAAATATCTCAAAGATTCACAAAGCCCAAACAAGTAGCATCTGGCCTTGGTGTGCCCCGTACGTTTTGCTGAACAGCCCTAAGCTCAGTACTAGTGGCAGCTGGCCTCAGTTCACATCCTAGCATCTCCCAGGCACCTCCCAGCTCAGATGGTGGCGACCATCTGAAGAACACTTTGTAGCTCATACCAAGTGAACCTGGGCAGGCACAGACTGTGACTGACCTTGGCCTGCAACAGAGCCCCTCCCAAGATGTCCCCAAACCAACACACCCACTTGCCAGCTTCAGACCACACCAGGGCACTACCCAACTATTTCCACAAATCACACACCCAAAGAGCAGACTCAATAGGCACTAGAGCTCCATTAAAGCAAATCCTGCACAACAGTTTCTCCACTGTATCACAGCCAGTTCTCACAACTAATTAGCCTGAGGGTCAATCTCTTTCATTGACATACCAATAGCAATCAAGGCTCAACTACAACCGGAGAGTACACACAACCCACACAAGGAACACACCTAGAGTACCTGGTTTAGATGATCAGGAAGACTGCATCACTGGACTTCACAGCACACCTACTACATAAGGTCACTCTACCAAGACCAGGAGATGTAGCAGTTCTACCTAATACATAGAAACAAACACAGGAAGGCAGCCAAATGAGAAGACAAAGAAACATGTTCCAAATTAAAGAACAGAACAAAACTCTAGAAAAAGAATTAAACAAAATGAAGAAAAGCAATCTACCAGATGCAGAGTTCAAAACACTAGTTATAAGGATGCTCAATGATCTCAGGGAGAACTTCAACAACAACAAAAAAAATAGGAAACATAAAAATGAAGATAAAGAACGTAAAAAAGAACCAGTCAAAAATAAATAATAACTGAAATGAAGACTACATTACAGGGAATCAAAAGTAGATTAGATAAAGTGGAAGATCAAATCAGCAATTTGAAAGATAAGATGGCAAAAAACACCCAATTAGAACAGCAACAAGAAAAAAGAATTTTAAAAAATGAGACTAGTTTAAGTGACCTCTGCAACAACATCAAGCATACCAACATTTACATCATAAAGGTACCAGAAAGAGCAGAGAAAAAGCAAGGAATTAAAAATCTATTTGAAAATATAATGGTAGAAAACTTCCCTAACCTGGCAAAGGAAATAGACATACAAGCCCAGGAAGAGCAGAGACTCCCAAATAAGTTGAACTTAAAGAGGCCTACACCAAAACACATTATAATTAAAATGCCAAAAGTTAAAGACAAAGAGAGAATCTTAAAAGTAGCAAGAGAAAACCAGTTACCTACAAGGGAGTTCACGTAAGACTGTTAGTTGGTTTTTCAACAGAAACTTTCCAGGCCAGAAGAGATTGGCAAGAAATAGTTTAAGTGATGAAGAGTAAAGAACTACAACCAAGATTACTCCACCCAACAAAGCTATCATTTAGAATT
>PVKZ01008955.1:0-13167 GCA_004027375.1 Macroglossus sobrinus
GTGATCTCTAGATTGAAAGTCATTTTTTGTTTTCTCAAGATAGAGCTTTTAGAGAATTTTGTTATTCTAAATGAAAAAGAAGAGGCTGAGAAGGCAAGAAAAATTTAAACAACTTAT
This sequence comes from Macroglossus sobrinus, assembly GCA_004027375.1. NCBI lineage: Eukaryota > Metazoa > Chordata > Mammalia > Chiroptera > Pteropodidae > Macroglossus > Macroglossus sobrinus. The sequence continues at coordinate 118 of PVKZ01008955.1, forward strand.
TTCCTACGTTGTGGACCACCTCCCTCCACCCACTCTGCCAAATCACTCATCCACACCTGATCTGTATTGCTCAGTTCAGTGACTTGTACAGATGTGACTTCATCCAGTCTCGTGGCTTTTCTAAATGAAAGTACCTTAGTGAAATCGTATAAACTAAAAAGGGGGAAATTTGATTAGGTGCCTGTTGAAAGAGATGGATAATTTTGGAGCATAAATCTTTTTAGAGGTTTGGGACAGGCCTGTGTTTTACTGAAGAATGGAATCTCGTCTGGCTTGAGGGAGCTGGGTCTCATGAAGAAGAACAGAAAGGAGAATGAGGCAGAGATGCTCTTCTTCCTTTCAAACGGCCATGAAATTGGGCGGGGTGGGGTCGCGGTTGTACTGTGGGTCACTTACAGTGTAGACATTCCTCGCTATCCGCACGGATTGGTTCCAGGACTTCCCATGGATGCCCAAATCCATGGATGCTCAAGTCCCTTGTATACAATGGCCCAGAACAATATGGATGTGCTCAATTGGCTTTGGAGGTGAATCTGGGCTTCTAACTGCCAATCAACAGTGTCACTTCTGTAGGAAATTCTATAGGAAATCCGGTACAATCTGATTATAGATGGTTTATAAAGATTGGCAGTGTTTCATGTGGAGCGTCTCTTTCCAACTTTGCTTCTTCTCTTTGTCTTAGGATTCTTGACATTTTCAGAGAGTCTTTTGGAAGGAACAAGTCTACTTCAATAAATGAAGGAGAATAAAGAAAATTCAAGCCCTTCAGTAATCTCAGCAAACCTGGACCACACAAAACCATGTTGGTACTGGGATAAGAAAGACTTGGCTCATACACCCTCGCAGCTAGAAGGACTCGATCCCGCCACCGAGGCCCGCTACCGCCGAGAGGGGGCCCGGTTCATCTTTGATGTGGGCACACGTTTGGGGCTGTATCCTTTGGAATCTGTCGCAGAAAGCCTCCCCCTACCAGCAAGAATTAAATGAGATGCCGTAGACAAAATATACAGTACTAAATGGCTGTACTAAATATCTCTGTACTAAACGGCTCTTAAATATCTTTGCTACTTAAATGTTATTTCCGATTTGCTTGGCTCTTCGGGAGTTTTCTATTTCATGTTTATCATTTAAACGTATAGACTTAGACACTGAGCAAGTGGCCACCAGGAGGCAAGCAGCCCCCAGTGATGACAGCCGGCATGTTCCTTTGGGGGCGAAGCCCTGCCTGGTTAGCACGGAAACAGGACTTTGTGAACTTAAACCAGAATTCTAACACCCTGAGAGTCCTGTCTGCCTGCTTTGCCACGGACAGTGTTTACCACTGATTTCGCTGTGCTTGTCTGTCTATATTGTTTTTCCACATTTAACTAAGACTGTAACTGGTAAAAATTCTTAGCTAAAATCCTTAACCAGAACAACAGGCACTATGATACCCTGGCAACTGGGATAATTTATTTTCATCGCTTCTACATGTTTCACTCCTTCAAGCAGTTCCCCAGATATGTAAGTATTTGAATCTTAATGTAATTCTCTGTCACATGTTGTTATGTCCACACAGTTTCATGGGCTGATTTTTTATTTTTTATATTTCCAGAAAGTACTTATTTTTACATACTACATACTATATAGAAAGAAAATCAAGTTTGAACTTTTTTCCCATTAACCATATTCAGATCTTTAATTTGGCTGACATGAGCCACAGTCATATCATACTTTGTGTGAAAGTTCGCTTCCTTATTACCTTCCCCGGGATAAAGTTGGGCTTATCACTGAGACCCAGCGAAGACCAAGATAGAATAGAAATTCTTAAGCCACATCACTTATCCTTCGGTTACTCCTTAAACATGCAGTGTCTTCTGTGAGATGTTCAGGCAGGGAGCCTGCCTCAGTAGCTTCAGTCCAGAGTCGATGGCGTGACACATTCAAAATGTGGCAGAGAGCGAGGCCATAGGAGCATTCAAGGAAGACAGGTTGATCACATTGTGGAGGGATCAGGGAACGTCCCAGGCAGGAGGTGCCAGCAGCAAGGGTAAGCAGGGCTCAGACGTGCTGAGATGGATAGAGCGTTAGTCCAGCAGGAAGGAGCATGACAGACGCAGAGGAAGCCTGGAGTGCAGGTGTAGCCAGACAGGAGATCGGTTTGGCAGGAGGGGAATGGTGGGGCCCTGGGTGGAAAGGTAGACCACATCAGACCAGCAGGAGCCTTGAATGCCAGGCTAGGCATTTGAATTCAGTGGGTAAACTGAAGTGATTGAAGGGTTTCATAAAGAAGATGGGAGTTCTTCCTTTTGTTAAGATTTTATTTAGTTTTGTACACGGGTTCTAGAGGAAGGAGACCATGTCAGAACCGGCGTTGTACCCCTGGTATGGTGTCTGAGATCTATTGTGATCAGGAGTCAGTGGATGGAGTGACATGCCAGAGAGTAGGGTGGGCGAAGAGCAGTTGAAGATACGGCAGTGAGAAGACTTCAGTGGTGTAGGAAGTGGACGGGGGTCCAGGCAGCTGGAGGGAGGGAAGAAAGTGGGCGTTGGGATAGAGATGGTTCCACCACACAAGCATTTACTCGTGCTTGCTCTGTAGCAAAGCTAGCTGTTTGGAGAGTCGTTATCTTTCGGATCGCAATGTAAAAAGAAAATTTGTTTCTATGACTTTTTTCTTTTCTGGCATCTTCTTTGTTTACATGACATGTTCTTCAGAAAATTGAAATTTATGAAGCCATATTGGGGTGGGGGTTGGGTCATATATGTGACATTTCCTTCAAGCTTTCAGAGTGTCAGTATTCGTAAGCAAGAGGTGGGCAGGAGAGCGCGGGGTCCAGTGTGTCGTGAAGGCCTGAGGTCCTCGCTTGTGTCCTGCGTGAGCTTTGGTAACTTCCGTCTCCCTTTTAGGTAACAGGAGCTTGTTGTCTCTTCCTGGCTGGGAAAGTAGAAGAAACGCCCAAAAAATGTAAAGATATCATCAAAACAGCTCGTAGTTTATTAAATGATGTCCAGTTTGGCCAGTTCGGAGATGACCCAAAGGTAAGAATCATAACTTCTGCCTTCAAGTCTTGATTCCCATGGTAGCACTTAGAGTCCCGTGTTGACAAAACAGACATGGCCTTTGCTCTCGTGGGTTTTACAGTTGAGTAATGGGGTAGATTTTCATCAAATAGTCATAGAACTGTTTGATTAGGAGCTGCTGTTTAAAGGTATGCAGTGAGGACATTCAGCCTGGGAACCTACATAAGTCCCCCAGGCAGGTAGTTTGGGGCCCAGGGAAAGTCCCCTTAACTGGGGGTTTGAAACATAAAGGGAGGCCAGGCCTTGGGCTATTTGGTAATACTCTGACCTGGACACCCTTGGCTCGCTTGGTAAAAGACTGTTTCTAAATTTAGCAGATTTGTTGAAGTTTCTGGGAAATAGGTGGTGACCAAGAGGGTAGGGAGGCAGTGTTAGCAGGATTTTTGTCAAGACTTTCAGAAAGCTTTCCTGACGGAATGCTTGGGAAACCGGGGTAGAAAAACCTTTCCTGCCATGCTCTTTGGAATAATAACCGGTGCTGGAATCCTCTCTGCTCGGTGAAGCAGGCTGTGCTTAGAGTGAAGGCCTGTTCCCTGTCTTCTCTCCCCAGAGGTGATGGGTTAATGACGCTGTTCATGATGGGTTTCCAGTCCTCTGCAATACAAAGCCTTTCTTCTCTGATGCAAACAAGCAATTCTCTCTGATTGTTCTTCCCACATAGGGTGTCTTGATTGTGTTTTACAAACTTCGATGAGAAGATTCAGCACAGTTAAAAATGTCCATTTCCCTAAATTGTTTGTAAATTCAGTGGGTGCCAGTCGGAACATCAATAGTTTTCACTTTTTCTAGAATGATAGTCAAATAGTACTAAAATTTCAAGGGAAACACGCAAAAATCAGAAACTTCTTGCAAAAGGAGCTAAAATGGAACTATCGCTTCCAGATGGTAAACCCCTTTGCTTCTGGTACAGAAGTAGACCGCAGATCAGTGGACAGAAAAGATTTGTCTTGTGTGTTTGCGCAGATAGTTTAGGAAGCGAAAGTGAATGACATTGGGACAGCTTATTTCAGATGAAAGATTTAAACAAGTGATGCGACCTTATTCACGCACACGCACACACACTCCGATACATGTTTTCACTGGTAACACTCACCGTCCGAGTTTGCGTGAAGCTGTCACTGGCATCCTCTCTCGCTCTAAGTGTTCAGTGTAAATCCCTGAAGGCCGGCGGGTTTTCAGTGGAGGTCTGGAAAAGAATGCTGGTTCAGTGACATTCCCTACAAGTGAAGTCTGTTTTGTAAAGGGGACCTGTGTGCTTGAAAGCAAGGACATTTCTAAGAATGTTCATTTTGTTCCCAGACTTGTTCTTTTTTAATTAGCTCTGATTGTGTTGTCTTCTTATTTTCAGTTATTTTCAGAATTTATCATTGGCTCGAGCATGCTAAAAGCCTGAGGGGGAGAGAGGAGAAAAGGAATGAAAATGGTTGTTAAACTATAACTCGAAGAGAATAAATGGGAAAGCTTACATTTTATGCTGTTGCAGACTTGTGATTGAAATTACTGTCCCGTTTGTTGTTTCCTTTTTAGGAAGAAGTAATGGTTCTGGAGAGAATCTTACTACAGACCATAAAGTTTGATTTACAGGTGGAACATCCATACCAGTTCCTACTCAAATATGCAAAACAACTCAAAGGTAAGAAGAAAAGGTTATTAAAAGACCTTTGTCATTCTGAAGTCAAGTCTTTGTAATAGTTTGATGACACTGAATCACGCCTCTCAAAAGAGGGAATTAGAGAGTTCCATGCGTGAATTTAGTGCCCAGCCGCGGCTCCCTCAGATAGGTCAATATGGTGGCTGTCCATACTGCTTCTTTGTGTGTAAGCAGACTCTGTCCTCCAGTTGCCAAGTGATATGGGCAGGAAAATGAGTCAGAACTTTTTGACTAGCCTAATAGAATCGGCCTTGGAGCCAGGCTTCCCATAAACGGTGTCTCAGCGGAGGTCACGTGGGAACAAGAGAGCTGGGCCCGGACCCCCTGGTTTATCCTGTTTCCTGGGCTGGCGCGCTTTGCTCGGTCCTGGAATGGTGCTCAGGGCGCACTTGCCTTTAAATACGTTCGTTGCTTCGTGTGCTGCTTTTTTCTCCTCCTATTACTATTAATTTACCTCTTTCTCCCCATTTCTAGGTGATAAAAACAAAATTCAAAAGTTGGTTCAAATGGCATGGACATTTGTAAATGACAGGTACGTGTGCCCAGATGTCGATTTAATTTTATCCCAGCCCCTTATTTTGTATCAAGGAAACTGACTTGCCGCAGCTTGAAGAGCCAGTTCATGGCAGAGCTGGGGCTGAAGGCCAGGTCATCTGCTCCCGGCAGAGGGCCTGCCCTGCCAAGTCACAGTGGTGCAGGATGCTGAAGTCCTATCACCAGCTCGAAACATGAGTCCAAAACAGTACCCCAGAGAATTTTGACAGATAAATACTTAGAGCCCGTTTGCTTCTACCCCTTGTCTTTGTTTCAGAGCCGTGAGGTTCTAGCGCCCAGGGGCCCACCAGGGTGCCGCTCGGAGAACAGTGGGGTCACCGTCATTAGAGACAGTTCAGGGACTGGTGTTTCCATGGTTGGGAGAACGCGAACCATTTTCATTGGCCTTTGAGATGTGGCAGTTTTTTAATCTGCCGGAATTCTTCTGATTCTTTAAGAAACAGACAAATTAGTAACTGTGGTTGATGTATTTTGATACCTTTAGAAGACTGAAAACTTGCTCTTATTCGCAATACTTTAATCACGTTTAGAGAAGAATAAGCAAATCGGCATTTAGATGTGGCATCTGATTTCCATGCATTGGCTTAATCATAAATGTTGGCTCATTTAAGTCAAGTCACCTCTTTTTCTCTTTGAACTAGTCTCTGCACGACCTTGTCACTGCAGTGGGAACCAGAGATCATAGCAGTGGCAGTGATGTATCTCGCAGGACGGTTATGCAAATTTGAAATACAAGAGTGGACCTCTAAACCCATGTATCGGCGATGGTGGGAGCAGTTCGTGCAGGACGTCCCCGTGGATGTTCTGGAAGGTACTAAGCGCTCTGTGAACCTTGATGAGTCTGGAGAACGGAGTCTCCCGGGTAGGCTTACGTACACTGTTCCTCAGAAACGTCTTCAGTTAAATCCTCTGACACAGCGCTCCCACTGTTCGGTGTTAGTGACCTGAACATGCCCAGCAGTGCTGTGCACAGAGGAGCTGGGCAAATTACAAATACGATTCCTGCGTGTTGGTCCATGTCGGAATCGTGGCTTAAAGGGAAATGGGCGGATTTTTTTTCCCTAGGTAAAATTTTATTCAGAAATGTCTATTTGTGGTAAATGTAGCTGTTGCCTATCGTTTAGACATCTGCCACCAAATCCTGGATCTCTACTCACAAGGAAAACAACAGATGCCTCATCACACGCCTCATCAGCTGCAACAGCCCCCGTCTCTCCACCCCACACCACAAGTGCCACAAGTGCCCCAGCCACAGCCATCTCAAGGCTCCGAACCGCCCCCAACCCCGCAGAAGGACTCACAGCAGCCAGCTCAGCCGCCGCCGCCGCCAGCACAGCAGCCCAAGAAGCCGTCGCCGCAGCCCAGTCCTCCCCGCCAGGTGAAACGGGCCGCGGTGAGTGGCCTGGGGCACGTGTTCCTGTTTTAAGGGATCACACAGAACACCAAAGGCAGAGGGCGCCTCGCTTGATCTCGCCCATAGGAAGCCTGCAAACTGACGAGGCTTCCGGGAGCCAGGAAGGCTCTGTCCTCCTCTGGCCGCTGCTGCCCTTGTCGTCCCCGACAGGGCCTGCACCCTCTGGCTCTATAGCGTCCGGCTCGTTTCTCCCCAGGGTAGCTCAGCAAGCAGCGCTCGGCAAATTTAGGGCCTGGAACCTGGTGTCACTTGGACTCACTCTTGAGAAATGTTAGTATTTCTGTCTGGTTTGGAAAAGGGGAAGAGGAAGAAAGCAGAAATGGTGCCCTGCACGTGCCAGGTTGGCCCTGCCAGGTCAAGCCAGCGTTAGGTTTGGTTCGCAGCCACCCTCCGCCCTTGCGGTTCTTCTGGTGCCTGGACCGTCGGCTGTTCCTCACTGTTCCCTGGCTCTCGGTTAACAGTCCTGTTTTCCTTTGTAACAGGTGGTTTCTCCCAAAGAAGAGAACAAAGCAGCAGGTAATTTCCTGTTCGAATGTGGGGTTTTTGTTCTGTTTTGGTTTTGGTTTTTTTGTTTGTTTGTTTGTTTGTTTCTTTGTTTTTGGTTTTATTTGCTTATCAAAACTTTAAATTCTTGATTGGTATTGTTTCCGTTCAGGTTGAGATTGTCTTTAAAATTTAACCTTAGCGCCCATCCAAATATTGGCCCTGCCTGACAGAAAAAAAAGTGTGTTGTCTTCTGTTTATCTCCTGACTGTATATTTTTAGATTATATTCTGACCAAAGGTATCAAAAGACATCAGTGGCGATAACAGTGTGCTCAGTAACATGTATAAAAACGTAATTATGAACGTAGGCAAACTGTCACGGCAGCATTTATGTTTTCAGAGATCAGCTAAAGGCACCACAGTAAGAGAGTAAAGGGCCCTGGGCGTCCCCGTAGCTGCACGGCAGGCAGCAGAGTGTTGTGGGGGGAGGCTGGGCGTGCTGGCGGGCGCTGGTGCCCAGAGCGCCACCACGCATCCTGGCGCGGCTGCTTATGCAAGCCAGGCCCTGCTCAAGGTCCTTTCTATGTGGATCTAGATCTAGATGTGGAGTAGAGTCCGAAGGTGGAGACAAACAGAAAGAATAAGCAAAATCTGAAAGATACAGAAGAGAGAGCAGGAAGCAAAGTTTTGTCTCCGTGTCAGCCCAGCCGGCCCAGTGGAACTGAGCTCTTTGAAGGCACGGACTGTGTTTACTCACCTCTGTTTCCGTTGCTTAGTTCCAGGGTAGGCTCAGCGAATTATTGGTTGAACTGTTGTTGAGATCTTCAAGTTACAGTAAAGCTACGTTTTTCTCAGGACTGATGTGTTCAGCAGAGGTAAATTTTCTCAGCTCCGAGTGAGCACACAGTAAGGAGTGTCCTGCGGCCTTTGCCGCATGACGTGCAGTCACATGAGCTGACGTGCAGCGTCTGTAAGAGAAGTCGGAACAGCCAGGGAGGAGGACTAGCGCCGAGGGCGTGGGTCTTGAGGTGGAAGGAGGTGGGTGAGCCTAGGAATTGGGAGGAAGTGGAGAGAGCAGCCTCCCTGGAACGGGAAGGATTGAAAGGGAGTCGCTTTTGAGAGGACAGAAGTGTGGGTGGCAGCCGATGATGGTGTCGATCTTGAGAATGAGTCTTAGCACAGGCAGGGGCACCGCGGGACAGTGTTGGGCAGGAGCACGGCCCAGGCCGCGTCCATGTGAGGGCCACCCGGCAGCAGTGACAGCACAGGGCTGGGAATGGGGAGGCGCTTGCCGCGTGGGAGTGAGGCCTGGGAGGGTGGAGTCAGAGTGTCAGCCATGGGCCAGGAGCAGGGGTCGGGTACAGCCTAGAGGCAGGGGATCGGTGCAGTGTGGGCCACTAGCCACAGGGCCTGCTGAGCACCTGGAGCGTGGCCCACGCAGGTGTCCCTGTGTCCTCAGTGCAGAATATACTCCAGACTTCCAAGAGTTAGTAAGAAAAACGAATGTAAAGAACCTTATTAGTGAATTTTACAGATTACACATTGAAATGGTCAAATTGTTTTACGTATCGGGTTAAGTAAAATACGTACCTTTTTTTGATGTGCTGCTAGAAAATTTTAAGTTACGTGTGTGGTTATTCGTATATTTCCATTGGACAGCACCATTAGATCCCTGCAGCTTGGCTGGCTGTGGGCGGGGGATGGGAGGGAGGTGCCTGAGGTGAAGGTGGCAGCAGTTACAAGAGATGGAGGGGAAAAGTTTCCTGTGAGCTGCCGGCTGCTGGATCTAGGGATGGGGCCCGAAGGTCAGGCCCCCGGTTTTGGAGGAGAAAGAGAAGCTAGGGACGTAGATTCACAGACAGTTCATCCTCCTAACGAGAAGGGACTTGGTCTCTGAGGAAGACGATAAACAGAGAGACGTCCCCAGACCTTGAATCCAGCCTATTTGAGGCAGAGAAGCCCCCAAAAGTGGTCAGCAGCACCAGAGCAGAATCAGACTGGTGTACAAGCTAGGATAAAGTGAGTTTGTGGAAGAAAGAGCTAAAACATACAAACAAAAAGATGGAGGTTTTTCTGAGCACGTGTGCTCACTCTCTGCCTTTGGAAATGGAAGATGTTGGACTTGGTGTAGTCTCTCTGGGCAGCTTAGCGTTGTCACTGTGGATAGGGGTCATGTGCATCCACTCAACCTTGAAGGACAAGCTGTGTCCTCTGCCCAAGTGGCCCTGGCTACTGTGCTCTAGGGTCGGCTCGCACACCTGCTCAGCGCTCCTGGCGCAGTGGACGTGACGTGCTGCTCCTGCCGTGCCGCTGGGCGTGCGTGTGTGTGAGACAGAATAACAGAAAATGTGCCTCAGTGAGAACCAGAAGGAAGAGGTTGCTCCTGTGAACACGCGGAGCCTTTCTTCTTGCTCTGTGTAGCATGGGGACTCCCAGAGGTCACACTGGGTCACTGAGGTGGTTCTCCGCTGCGCTCAGGTCGCAGGAAGGGTTTGTCTTACCAGTCGACGGGGAAATCGGGGTGCGTGTCGGAAAGGGGCTGACCGTCAGAAGCCGAGGGTCAGTTTTGGTTTGGGAGGCAGGGCGGGAGGACGGGTGTATTTGCTTCGTTTGTTATATTCGTTTAAAAGGGTTCGCACATGACGCCTTAGCTGAGGCCTCCCTCACGCTCAAGGCCCAGGTCACGTCAGTTCTTTTTCCCCAAGATTCCTAAACATTACATTTCTTTCCTCTGTGACATGTTTATTCACATGAAGAGGTCTGAGTGCTTTTAATCTACCTTTTCTTTGTAGACCCACCACCACCTAAGATCCCAAAAATTGAGACTACTCACCCTCCATTGCCTCCAGCCCACCCACCGCCAGGTAAGTGTCCGCTGGAAGCCGTCGGGGCCACCCCCTCTCTCCCCGCCTTCCCGAAGGGCAGACCGGGGAGGTCTGGGGAACACCTGTGTGTAGAAGGGAGACTGTGTAGCCGAGATTTAAAAGATAGTAGTGACCAAGGATCTTTCGAAAACTGGTTCTCACAAGCACATATTTTGAGGGTGTTGTAAATGCTCAGTATATCTGAGTGTTCGACTCCCACACCCAGAAATGTTGGACTTCCCAGGAAAGTGAGCTTGGAATCGGTTCTAGGCAGGCAGAGGCCTGCCGCGTGAGGGCACGCCCGCATCCGGCGGGCCTGCCGCAGCTCCGGCCCCCGCTCTCGCACCCGCCTCCTGTTGGCAGGAGGGCCTCTCAGTCCACTTCGAAAAATAAGCAGTTGTCCACCAGGCCACGTGGAGAATAAATTTAAAAGTGAAAAGTTCTCAACAGGTGCACAGTGAACTAACGGGGAAGCTTCCTGGGCATCATTAAAACTAGACGACAAAAGTTGTCCAGTATTCTTGACCTGTGGCAAGCTTTTGGAAGATGAAGCGTTCAACTAGAAAAGGCAGGCAGTTATGTGTTCTCCAAAGGGCGATATTCCAGAGACTTCCCTGGACCACTGTCGGCGCCGGTCCTCTCAGCGGCCACTCTGAGCGCCAGGTGGTGGCTGTGTGTAACCTCGGGCTCCCAGGGCTGTGTGCCCGTAGCAGACGCGCTGCTGCCTGCGTTTCTCTGTTTACACGTGGTCACGTTAGTCCCTGCGTTTGGGGAGAGCAGATGGTCATTTTCCCCTTTGGGACGAACCCCACAGCCCCCCATCAGCAGGCAGCTAGCTCAGATGCCTGCAGTCGCTCAGTCGGTGTTTGCGGAGCATGTGGCAGGCGCGGAGCCCAGGGCAGTGAGAGACGGGGACGGAGGTGCTGCTGGGAGGCAGGGGCAGCTCGGCGCAGGGAGCCCCCACGGGGGCAGCCAGCCTGGGACCCACAGCTAGCCACGCCACTAGCAGGGCCGCAGTGGGGGAGGGAGCAGAACCCGTAGGCCACGGTGCCTCTAAAAATGGAGCCAGGGCAAAGGGCAGTGGGTCTCTCCCGCGACCCCGTCGCTGTTCTGTGGACGTGCGTGGGGTGGGGAGACAGAAGGAAGGTCCTCAGGAGGGGAGCGGAGCCCAGTTCTCACGCAGCACGAGAGGCTAGAAGGGACATGATGTCACGAGGGGTGTTCCGAGGGCAGCAAGTGGCAGTCGGGTGTCAGCAGTGAGTGTGAAGAGGAGGCGCACAGGTGCTGAGAACTCGCGCTTCTCCCGGGTGAAGTCACAGGGCAGGGCACGAGCGCTGGTGACGTGAGGTGGCGGAGTGCCACGTTACCAGAGGTGATTGTTAAAGATGGAGGAGCACGGCTGTGGCCTCCGGTGGCCACAGAGTGACACAGGCTTGAGCTCACACGTCGTGTGCCACAGTCAGCTTCTAGAGCCGCACGTGGCCTCCACGGGCACGTCTGACCCGACGGTGCTGCTTGGCACGGGCGGGCCCCAGGGACCCGTCTGTCCTGCAAGATGTCCTGGCTGATCTGAAGTTCCGCTCTCACTGACTGCGCAACAACAGGGAGGGAACGGCAGGCACCACAGCGCCGTGTGGGTGGAGAGAAGTGGCCTCGTGGCCGGTGATGGTGCCCGGGCCTCACCGGTGCCCGGTGCAGCCCTGGGCACGGTGTGGTCTGCGTCCCCACAGTCAGGTCCCCAGAGTCAGGACCGCGCGGCCTCCGGGAGCACAGCTGGGGAGCTGCTGGAGGCCCGGGAGCCGTCCCGGTGGCTGTGGCTTCCCCTCTTCTGTGTTCTCGGGAGCCAGAAATCCCGCTCCTGTGGTTTGTCTTTTGACGTCTGGGCCGCCTCAGTGTCCGGCCACCCCTGGCGAGGGGGTCAGGTTCATTTCCCACACACCTGACCGTGAGTGAGGAGGGGGAGTCGTCGTGCGAGGGGTGACTCTGGAAGACGGGGAGTGTGAGGGCTGTGGCCGCGAAGCCCCGTGGGAGCAGATACAGGTGGCTCTCTGGGATACGTGACACTAGGTGCTGCCAGCCGCGCCACGAGGCACGTGCTCATGCTCACCCTGACGATGCTGCTGTCCGTGCGCGCTGGGGTCTGCCCCCACTTCCCTTTGTGGCTTTATTGCAGGTGTCAGCAACTTGTCCGTTATTTGTTCAAATGCCACTTGGTTCATTTGACTGACGCATGCTTTGTGCTGAGTGCCAGTGCCGTAGACAGTAACGTGCCCTGGCCCTGGCCCAGCCTCCGGAGTCAGACACACAGAAAGGAGGGGCTCTGCGCGTGTCTGTACCAGGAGGAGGGGGCCCCATGTGTGGCCGCCACTGCCTGGGCCGGTGCGGTTAGGGCTGAGGGAGCGAGGGGGACCCCAGGTAGCTGGAGGTGGCAGGGAGGCCTGTGTGACTGGTAGGGAATGCGCTGATGGCATCGAGATGCAGGCGCAGGCCATGCTCGATGGCCACAGAGCTGACGACAGCTGCTCCCTGCTCCTCTGTGGACGTGGCCTGAGGAGACGGCAGCAGCCGAGCAGCGCTGTCACGTGGCCGGGCGCGTGGAGAGTGGGCACGTGGCGGGGTCCGTGAGCCGCTGTGGAGCTCTGGCCCCGGGCAGTTAGTGGGCCGCCCCCAGCCCGGACTGGGCCCTGACCCGCCCCTCCCCTGCAGACCGGAAGCCTCCCCTCTCAGCTGCCTTGGGCGAGGCCGAGCCACCAGGCCCTGTGGATGCCAGTGAACTCCCCAAGGTCCAGATTCCCCCTCCGGCCCACCCGGCCCCCGTGCACCAGCCACCGCCGCTGCCACACCGGCCACCGCCACCGCCGCCCTCCAGCTACATAACCGGGATGTCCACCAGCAGCTCCTACATGTCCGGGGAGGGCTACCAGAGCCTGCAGTCCATGATGAAGACGGACGGCCCCTCCTATGGCACGCTGCCGCCGGCCTACGGCCCACCGGCCCACCTGCCCTACCACCCCCCCC
>PVKZ01008956.1:0-13142 GCA_004027375.1 Macroglossus sobrinus
CGGCCCCGCTGTGTCCCCCCGCGTGTCCTAACCTTAAATCTCCCAGCAGTGGCTGTCAAGGAGTCCGTTTACATGCTTACGCTTTCAAATACTATTTGTTATAATGCGTCGGGTTTTGAGCAGTAAATTTCGACCACGATTTGTTCGGACGCCGAGGAGAATAGGGACCCAGGGTGGGCGTAGCCATGATGGGACCCCGGTGGGATTAGAAGCTGCCGCGGCAGAAACTGCAGCTGGACCGTGAACTTGGCAAGGCAACCCGCTCTGCTCCGGTCTGGGGCCGGGAAGGCTGACGGGGCTCTCGGGGTCGACCGAGGCCGCCCGCTCAGCTGGCCAGCCTGGCTCACCTCCCTGGGCCACTGTCCCAGAAAGCCACGGGACCTGGGGGCCTGGCTCGTACCCTGCTGACTCAGGGGCGTCCCGGGGGTGCGGGGAACACATCCCACGGGCCATCGCTGGAGAGCCCTTGGGTGTTTAGGTTTGCAAGGGTGGCACGCTGCCGCCCAAGCCTTGGTGACACACATCTGAGCAAACAAAAGTAGAAGATGCTTCGTTAAAGGTAGGTCTCAGATAAACAACACACGCTCCTTAGACTAAGCATGGCCCGTGTAAGACACGGAATATCTTTCTACTGAAACGAGTCATCGGTTGCTTCTCTGACATCCAGTCTTTGCTGGGCACCCCCTTCGCTGGGCACCCCGCGTGTGGACGGGCAGGCCTGGGGCCCCGCAGGCCCGTGAACACGACGAGCTGCTCTTACCCAGCATAGCCCGCGTGGCTGGAAGTGGGGCAAAGACGTCCACTGTATAGACGGGTGGATAACTCACTTAAGGCCAGAGTTGGCAAATGGCAGCCTGTGAGCCGAACCTGGCCCTTCTCTTGTTTTTGTGAATAAAGTTTTATTGGGATGCGAATTTGCATCCAGTTGCCTATGGCGGCTCACGGTTGAGACGTTGTGACAGGGCCAAGACCACGTCCTCTCCACCCTTAACAGAAGACGCCTGCCGGCCCGTGGTGTGGGCACCGAGGACGACGGACTGGCAGCCACCGTGGCAGACGCTGCCGGGCTGTGTCATCCCGCCGTGTCCGAAGCTGATTCTCTTCCAGGGAGGGACCGGGTCCTGAGGAGTCGGCGTTGTCACCCTTAGGACCCGAGATGCAGGGCGATCGGGAAGACGAACACATCCCAGAGAAGCGGCTTCCAGAACCATCTAGGCGGAGCGTCGGCAGTTGGTACCAGCAGGACCCATCTGGGCTGCAGGGTGTCATGTCTGTGGCCATTGCAGGACCGGGCTCTGCTCTCCAAACCACTCGTGACTTCGCACAGTCTCAGCCCCGGGGAGGAAGGACGCTCAGGCCCGGAGTGACGTTCCTCCCCCCGCTGCCCTCCGTGTCCCTTTTCCGTGCACTGACCCTGAGCGAGAAGGACAATATAACCCAGGTGTCCGGGGCACCCAGGCCAGGGCCCACGGTCCGGGCCGCGGACGCTAGCAAGTGGCTCACCGTCCAGGACAGCCGTACAGCTGTGAATGACCACGACGGTCTTCGGAGCCCAGGTCCCCAATGCTTACCCCCCTCGCTGAGCTGAGGGCCACGTAATGAGGCCACATTTGCCAGCGCTTGTATCGTGGGGAAGGGAACAGGGCTGGGTCTTTGCAATCCACGCTTGAATCCAGCTTAACCTCGGGAGACACGCAGCCAGACAGAGAGGACAGGCCATCGCGAGGTGTCCTCGTCTGGGGAAGGCGCCCTGAGGTCAGCTCGCGGGAGCCAGCTGACTGGGACAAAGGGCGTGTCGCCTGCTGGAGGAACTGTGCTGTTTGGTGACCGCCCCCAGCAAGCACTGGGCCGACCTCTCCTCGGCCTCGGGGGCGTGCCCTGGCCCCGTGTCCCCTCAGGAACCCGGCTTGTCACAGCGCCTGGCCCTCCGGCCCCCACTCCCGGGATGCCCCGTGGAAATCAAAGCCCTTTTCCTTCAGCAGAGGGTTTTAAAAGGCAAAGAGAAAGAAACAACAACAAAACAGGCAAACGCGTGGACGCACCTTCCCCGAAGCCCACCCACGGACGCCCGATCCGAGAGGAAGCAACCGAAGACCCAGCTGACTTCCCCTTGGTGGCCCGCTCTCCCTTCCTGCGTCTGCGTGTGCAGGCCAGAGGTCACTGGGGGAGACATCTCAGCCCCGGGCGGCCGGAGGGAGGACCGGACCTGAGCCTCGTCTGTGCCTTTTCCCCTGGGTGCGAGCCTTCAGCCTCCACGTGCTCCGTTTCTAACCTGTGGAGGGAAAGTCTCCCTCATTCACTCTCTGTTTTTTATTCATTCATTCATTCATTCATTCATGCATTCATTCATTCATGCATTCATGCATTCATGCGTGCATTTATTTTGTAAATCACGTCGTTAGTACCCTGTAATGTTTCATGCTGTTAGCTTGAGTCCACCCTTCCAAGACTGTTTTTGTCTTCTTTCAAACCTTAGTCAGCAAACGGCACTCGCGTCCACAATCCCCAAATGCTGAGCTGTTAAGAACAGGGCATAACCCTCACGGATGCGCCTGACTGCGTCTGGCTTCGTGCGCCCGTGCCCGTGGGCAACGTGACAGTCTCATCGTTCGTAGGACTCTGACACTCCGCGAGGAGGCTGACCGTCTGTGAGGGCGTGGTTGAACGTGCACCCCCCCCCCCCGGCCCTGCATCCTTCCCTGAGCCCCCATCCTCACCCCTGCACCCTTGCTGGGGGAGGGCGTCCTGGCTGGTTTGGACAGGTTTCAGCTGGCTCTCTCGTTGTTCACAGGCAGACACTGGGAGTGGGTTGTCAGGTTGTCACTCCTGACCCCGCTTCCCTTTTTCACTGATGAGAAATTGTGGGGTGAACAGGGGACCTTGCTATCCAGCTTCATCACACTGCCCGCCCCCTAGTCCTGGGGCCACCAGGCTGGCATCTGGGAGGTTCCCCCAGGGGACAGCCCAGCGGTGTGACAGCACAGCACGCAGAGCCCGCTCCGAGCAGGGTGGGGCGCTGTCCCAGCTCCACGCACTGTCTCCCTTCCTGAAGCCACGAACAGCGATGGGATCTTGGCTTGACGTGAGGCACCCCCGCCATGTGAAGCCCAGCGGCACCCACGCCCCCCCACATGAGTGCTCCTTTACGTCAACATACCCCACACGGGTCATACGATGAACCCGCGCCCACTCCCCATGAGCGCTGACCCTAAGCGTTTGGGAAGCCGGTCCAGATTCCAGATTCCAGCATGTGAAGATGGCTGCCTTGTCCTCCCGAGTCATCTCCAAGCCTTTCTCCCGCTTCTCACGCATCTCAGGTCTGGGACGTTTCCTGCCGGTGCCGCGTGAACCCTCCCCAGCTGGCCCGCGTCCTTCTTAAGGTCTGCTGCCCACAGCTACACCCAGCACTTGGGGGTTGGACTTTCTGGTGCAAAAAGGTGACCATGGCCTTCGAGCCAGATGCCAGGCTCACGTCTCGCTGGCGTTTTGAACCGGCACGACGCAGGCTGAACGCACAGGACCTCTGCAGTCAACTGAAATACCTCAGATCATTCACATACATGTTTCCCCAAATCATTTTTTTTTAAATGTAGAACCATCTAGACGTATTTCCGAACCCAAGTGTAAGTTTCTGAAAGATCGCTATTCAATTTCTTTCTGTCTATTTACTCTCTTGCTCTAGTTATCAAGATTTTTACAGATTTCCTGTGGGTCATTATACAGAGCTGAATTGTGTCCCCTTAAAAGCTATGTTCAAGTCTCAAAACCTCGTCCCTCTGCATGTGAGCTTATCTGGGAAAAGGGCCTTTGCAGAGACAATTAAGTTCAGACGACAGCACCCTGAATTAGGGCGGGCCTTGAGCTAGTCACTGGCATTTCTATAAGATGGGGACTCGGACACAGGTGCAGGGAGCACGTCTCATGATGGCAGAGATGGGAGTGAGGTGACTCGAAGCTAAGAATAATGGCAGTCACCAGAGAGGCAGGAAGGACCGTCCCCGTGAGCCTTCTGAGGGAGCACGATCTTGCCAATACCTTAATTTTGGACTTTCAGCCTCCAGAAATGGGAGAGAATAAACTTCTGTGGCCTTAAGCCACCCACTTTGTAATGTTTTGCTCTGACGCCCCAGGAAACGAACTGTCATGAATTATTACAGTGAGAGGTTCCCTGCTTTGTACTTTTCTTCCCGGCTTTGTACCATTTCTCCATTTCACAGAATTCCACGTTTCTTCACGTGGACTTCTCTAGACTGATGAAGATGAAAGCTATTCTTGACAGGCTGGAGTCCATCCGATGCCACCACGCTGGCAATTAGCATCGAGAGCCACAGCTTTGCCCGCTGTTCTTTGCTAAAAAAAAAACATTAATTTTTTTCTTATTAAATTTCATGCGTGTTGACAGTTGTCCATCACGCCCCCCCCCCATGGGAGTGACACCCGACGGCTGTGACGGGTGGGAGACTGGGCACGCTGAGTCACGACGTCGCTCTCCAAGGCTCCGACGCTGTGCACGGCGCTGCGGACGTCTCAGGAGTGGGGAAGAACACTCTGGAACGCGTTGTGGGAAGAGACGTGTGTCTTTACAAACCTTGGCATTTGAAACAAACAAACAGACAAACAAACAAACAAAGAACATTATTAGTACGATGATGATATACAAAGTTCACAGAAACAGCGACCCGCTACTCTCAACGGTGGAGTCACGTGATGTGTATCATGCAGTCACGTTACAGAAGCAGAATAAAGGCCGGACTGAGGTTTGGCTCGAGGAATCAGGCCCCTTGTCCCCTCACTGGGACCGTGTCACAGCTTCAATCATCTCTGGTTCATGCGCACCGGTGTATCGTACGCTGCTAAATGTGCTCCGTGGAAAACCAGTTCCCCCAGTACTCTTAAAATACGGTTTCTGTGGTCCGATGAGTTTGGGGAACATCACGTGTGATATTACATTCCTCCTGGAGATTTCATAATTCACACCGCAGCGTTAAACACTACAAAAAAAAAAATGCTGCAGCAAATAAACCTCCTTACGCGGTGTTTAATCAGTGATTTATAAGCTTGTGTGAGCACTGGGCTCTTTTGTTATTGAATACCTATTACCTCCCCACGAAATTACCACTCTAAAGAGCATTGCTTGGGAAACTCTGCTGTAAAATTTTCTCAAGGATTAAGGCCGTTTCTTTGTCTCTAGATTTCTCACTTGCCCTGGTGCGGCTCGGTTGCAGGTGGCTTTGGTCACTGTGGGACCACTTACAAGGACGCCAGGCAACGTTCCTTTGTAACTTAGGACAGACTAATCGTACCAGAGGTCAAATATCAAACTATCATTTAAAAGTTTTTTTTTTTTTTTATCAATGGTACATGGTAATAATTTTAAAAGAGAAAACACAACACACCGTTTGAATTGATATTTAAATCCTGAAAGTTTGCAGGAAAAAAAAAATGTTTGGCACCCTCTGTTGATTTTCTCCAGGGATACCCAATTCTGAGAGCTCCCGCCTGCCCCCAACTCTCCCCCTGAATGCTGACTTCACTGACGGACGGGCCCTGTCCCCCTGTGCTGTCAGTGGTACTTGTCACTTCAGTGTCTCATTCTTCCTGTGTCTGCGCAGGCCTCAGCTCGGTGCGGAGCTGCCTGTTCAGATGAAAACATTTGCTGACTTTTCAATATTGTTCATTCTTTCTCCGGTAGTGGCTGTGAGTGTGGCATGGGGGGGTTGGGGTACTGAGGAGATCCACCATGCTGGTTAATCAGGCGAAGCTGGGTGTTCTACCTGTGTGTGTGTGTGTGAGCCTTGCCTGTGTCCTCAGGGGTAACGTCAGGGCTCACCCAGGTTTGCGCGTGCAAGAGGAGGTTTCAAAAGCAGGAAGCCTCCATGTCTGGACTGAGATCCAAGGAGAAAGAAGGTGAAGAGGGGTCAGAGAGTAATGGACGGCGGAAGTGAGCAAGGCTGGCAGTTTCTCAGCTGGGGGCTGGCGTGGAGTGGCACACTGGCGAGCCTCTCTCTGCTTTCGCGGGTCAAGTTGGGTCTGCGGGGGGCCGAGCGTGGTGGGTGATGATGCCGACCTTAGAGCCTGAACTCGCTTCTGCTGCTGCCCCGTGAGAGCGTGTCCACCTCAGTCGGCCCTGGGACATCGCTCGGAACGTAGCTGCAGCTCAGACGGTGACCAGGCTTGGCGAGGATGTGCGGGGATCAGAACCCTCAGACATTCCTGGGGAGGTGGGGTGTAAAATGGTGCAGCCACTTTGGAAAGCGCGTGGCAGCCCCTCGAATGATTAAACTCACAATCACATGCGACCCAGTAATTTCGTGCCTGCGTATGTATCTCCCCGAGAGAAACAAAGGCACGTGTCCGACAAAACACGAGCATTAATTTCACAGTTGCATCGCTCCTGACGCCTGGAAGTGGGGGGAACACACCCACAGCACCCATCGACTGATGGATGAATAAATAAAATCCTATTCGACCATAAGAAAAGATATGAAATCCACTGTTTGCCTGTGACTGGAGTCCCACGCCCAGTGCTGGCACCCAGAGCCTGCCCCGTGCCGCCCACCCTGCTCCCTCTGCTGCAGGAGGCTCTGTCGGGGGGCCCCCGTACAGAGGAGGGGTGCAGTTCTCCTCTGTAGACTGCACCTCTGTGATTTACCGCCCCCACCTCCCAAGACACGAAGCTTCATGGCTGTGGTGCCTGCCTCTCGGGTCACATGTTTAATCCACGTAAAGTGACCAAGTGATGCCGGATACGGGGCTATATTGCTGCCCACCCCCCTCATTTTGCTGAAGGGATTGATACCCACTTTCGCTTTTTCACTTTTCTGAGTCGTTTTGTTCAAGGAGTCTCTTGGAGGTGGCGTTTGGTTGGATTTACGGTACGACCCAAAATACGTCCTGTGACTTCGTCCCGCAGACAGATGCGAGCTGAGCTGCCTGGAGTGTCTTTCTGAGGACATGTTTCCCTCCCCTTCCCCCACCCCGCCCCACCCCTAGGGGCCCCCTTCTGCACGCCCTCCAGTCGTGTTCGTAGCGGCTATGTTTGGGACCGATTTCACTTTCTCATAAATTTTATTTGAAAAAGACTTTAACATAACACACTCATCTCCAAGATGGTCCGTAACCTGCTGAGAACAGGGTCATTTTGATGCTCATAGTAATAGTTTAAGGATAAAGCATCTCAGTATCTTGCAGCATCTCCACACACCAGTGTCCACTGCGGCAAGCGTGGACCACTGCGTTTGAGTGATGCTCCATTGGAAACCCTGCAGAGCACGGGGAGGTGGGGCGCGTCCAGCCATACAGTGGGGGACAGGGGGCAGCCCACGCCACCATAATGAGAACCGCAGAAGGTTCTGGAAGCAAGCGTGCGCTCATGTTCTCAGGCAGGAATTTAGCTCAAGGCACAAAATGGTTGTGCTTTGGGTGTAAATGGTGAGAAAAAGGGGACTGTGGGGCTAGGAGCGGGTCACCTGGGCAAAGCAGAGGCAGGGGAGCCTGAGAGTGGCAGAGCCGTCCCCCATGGCCGAGTGGGGGGCAAACACCCAGCAGGCAGAGCGAAGGGAGGACCCGCCTCCACCGGGTTTGGCTCTTTCTCACGGCTGGGTACAGCAACCTGAGTTACCATCCTGGCTCCTTCTGAAATCGCATCGTCGATTTAAAAGCTGCTTGTTAATATAGGGTCTCCATCCCTGGAAGTGAGCAATGGGGCAGGATGGAGGAGGAGGCTGACCCTGGGGACGGGAAGAGGAAACGGCGAGAAAGAGAAGAAGCCTCGTGTTTATGATGAGCGTTCCATTAGGTTCTCGGCATCGCGGAAAACAGAGGAAAAAAAAAAAAAAACAAGGAAAAATTATCTCATGGTTTCCATGATCGTAAATCGGGGTGTTTTAGTTCCTCGGGGTTGACTAAGTGTGTTTTTGGCAGGGAATTATAAAAATAAGAATTGTCATAGACAACTGTGGGATAGCATTGGAGAACAAAATGAGAAGAGGCTTAAATGGTGTTTTTATGAGAAACTGTGTTCTCACGACGGCCTTTTCTCAGGGTCAACCGTGACGAAAGGCCGGGGCGTGGCGTGGACGTGTGGCCCAGCGCACGGGGCTCTGGACGAGGCTGGATTTACGCGGCACAAGTGCGCAGCCTCTGGCATTCCAGCCGGATGCACAGACGACGTGTGAGAGGAGCTGGTGGATGCGGGCAGCACGCGTCCAGCACCGACCCTCGCTTGTCCTCACTTGTCCTCGCTGGGGCTTGTCGGGGGCTCCCACGAAGGGCTGAGACCTGCAGTTCTACGTGGCTGACACAGAGCAAGCCCATGACCCGGGGAGTCCGAGGCTGAGGTGGCCGGATGAACTCCCCACGCCGGGAAGGAGGGGACCACTGTCCTCAACGGGGGACAGATGTCACAGGCAAGGCCTGAGGTTCTTCAGGGGGTAACCTTTGGGCTGACTCCGAATCTGGTCTTTCCCGAGAGCACAGAGCTCCACGCTCTGCCGAGTCTGGCGGAGACACTTTGGGCCTGGAATGTCCACCGAGGAGGTGGCACCCCCTTTGCCCTTCTGCATGGTGAGGCAGCTCCGGAGGATGGGCACTGGGCTGAGCATGACGGCTCGCTGAGTCTTGGAGAATGTTTGCAGAGACGGCGACATTCAGTGCGGGGTCATTTGGCCTGAGCTGTGTGCTTCCCGGGGTGGTTAGGTCTGTCGCGGCCACTCTCGGCTCATGGGAATAATATCGCGGTGTCATCAGCAGGAAAGAGGAGATGCGTCTTCCTCCGTGTCACGTTGGGGGACACACGTCCAGGTCTCTGCAAGCTCTGTCAGACCATCGAGGTTCACGTTCACGGGGCAGGGGCGGAGGAGAAAGCCACCCCGCGACCTGGCCTTGCACCGCTGGCGACCCTGACCGCGCCCGTCGGGTCCGATGTCTGCCTCTGCTCATCTGGGCCGAGGAGTCAGGTGGCCGTTTTGTCGCACTGTGCCACTCGAGTTGGCAATTAGCTTCCGATCGTTAAATCACGACACCTTGGCTGGCCCAGCTGCGTGACGGGGTGCCGTGCTCCCGACCCCACGCCCAGAGTCACCCCAAAGGTCCACCTAGGAAATGACTGAGATGGGTTTTGCAAATGCAAAAATGCTCAACAGTCACCAACGCATCCTGGCCACTGACGTCTCTGTGTGTCATCAGCTACAGAAGTTTCTCAAGTGCTTCATTTCAACCACAAGGACGGAGCTGCTGACCGTCCGCTGTCCCCCGTGGGGGGAAGTCCCGTGCACGGAGCGTGAGTCAGCACGCAGGCGTTTAGCACAGACGCGTTGGCTGGGAAATCAGAGAGAAGGCTGACACATTCACCAGCTTTAACGAGGCCTGCGATTCTTACCTACGCACCAGACGCAGTGAAACCAAACGCATCGTGGCCACGGACGCAGAGGTCGGGGAATGCCTTCATTCAGAAACAAAGCACAGATCAACCATGGAAAGCGAGGCGCAGAGGGGTGCCGCTGGCAGGGGTTTCCCGAGGTCGTTTGCTTCAAGGACACCGCTGTGCTGCTTGCCCCAGAGCCTGCCGTCACCGAACTCTGGCCAAATGCCACAGGCTCGGGGGCGGGGCACTCGGGGTCAGTGCCAAGGGCACAGAGGCCCTCTGCCAAGACCTCTGCCTCCCCCATGCCCAGGTGCCTGCAGGAGGATGTTCCTCAGCCCTGAGCTTCTGGGATGGAATTCAGCTTTCGACCACAATTGTTATTTTTCCTTCAGCTGGAACCTGGTATTCGTCAAGCTGGGTGGTCCGTTCCAGCGTAGAGAATGTGAATGAATTATAGAATTCCTACGCATTGTCACCGAAGGGGACGACCAACCTGTGCGCCGGTCCGGGCCAAGGACGTTTGTTGTCAGATTATCCGTAAGGACCTTTCTTAGGTCGCTGGATAACGCCTTCAAAGGTCGTAGATGATTGTAGAAATATATCAGTGTGACCCGCCGCCTGGTTCTCTCAGCTCCGGACGCCTTCCTGTCACCTTGTCCCTGGGAAAGCTCAGTGAAACTTTCTGAACAGCCCTTGAAGCTGTCCTGGGGAGCAGACCCCTGTGCCTCGATCAGCGTGCCATTTCATAGTCGCAGATTTGGGGGGCTAACACAGCAAATTCTGTCCGTTGGGGATGGTTTAAATGAGTGTTAGGTGTTGCAGCTACATCCCATTTCTTCTGGAATAGCAGCGTGACTTAGAAAAACAAACCAGGGGTAGAATTTCCTAACATTTGCTGGACATCTAAGATGCCCTTGCGAAGCTGACAGGAAACGAAAAATCGCCAGCTAACAAGTTCCAGCCGACAAGGACGGCTGTTTGCAGAGCGCGCGAAGGAAAGAAAGAGCGAGACCCACGCATTTGGGGTCGGCGTGCCTGCTCGGGGTGAGGCATCGTTGGAGGGCAGAGCTGCTGGATGCCAACTGCTGGGGAGAGAGAACCCAAGATTATTTTATTTGGGGGTCAAAAAATGAAAGGCAAGATTTACAAAACTGACATCGGAAGTCTGTGTCTTCTGCTAAGTTCACTTCCGTAACTCTAAGCCTGTGCCTGCGACACAGGCATTCTGCAGGGCGGGCAGCCCCTCTGCGGAGTGAGACAAGGACCGTGCAGGCCCAGCGCTGAATGGAGAGGTGGAAGATTTCTTCTGCTCACTGTGGTCTGAGCTGCGTCTTTAGTTTACACTGGGACATGCTGTCCCATGAGTGAGCCTTGTAAGTTTTTAGGGGAGGAGGCTGGGTGACGGCTGGCAGGGCACGGCATCCCAGCTCACACACAGAGTCTGAAAGCCAGGTAGGTCCCAGCTCGCGGTGGCTCTGCCTTGTCCTTGCTGATGGTTCTCATCATCAAGACTGAGCACTGCACGCCAGATCCCGCCAGCTCCGTGGGCCGGCGTGCGGGGTGGCCAGACGCAGCTCTCCGGGCGAGCACGTGTGCTCCTTGGCTAGAGACGGCCGATGTTTTGTGTTTGTTTGGAATATTGTTCCCATGGTTCTTTTATTAAAATCAGCTGTGTTGGACTCTTCTAAATGGTTCATAACTCAACAGACTCAAAAATGTCCCATAGTGAAAGCGTCATTTGAGTTTTAAAACGAGGGGGTGGGGGGTCAGGTTCTGATCTCGTTTCTTATAAAAACCTGAAGACGGGACCAGGCAAACACCTGTCTCTCTGGAGACGCGATGGAAAGAGGAAATCGGCTCATACGACAGAGGGGGACATCCTAGGAGAGGTGATTGAGTGGGCCAGTAGTGGGGGGCGGGGAACACATTGGTACATGGGGGGGCATCTGTCTGAAGATGGGGAGCCAAAAGGAGGCCCCTGGTTTTCTGGATGAGAAACTCTGAAGCAAAGGGGTCGCCCAGCTTCCCCTGGTGACAGAGCTGATGCTGAGTACTAGTCACGTATTCTTGCCCCATATCTCAACGTTCTCCAGCAAAGCGACACATTTAGCTGAAACAAGAAAGGCCTGACTATTTACACACGCTCCCTGCTCCGAGTCGTGCATCGGCACGTCCCAAGGGCTGCGGCCCCCACCGCGGTCCTGAAGTCTCTGTTGGCTGGAAGGCCACAGCCGCTGGGTCAACCATCGATCGTCACTACCAATGGTTGGGTGTCTTCACCATCGATGTTCTTATTTCATCTGATACAGGACATCCTGGCGTGTGACCGGCTGAAATGTGGCATGCTGACCGTGCCTGCAGGACTCGGATGGAATGTGCTCCATACGACATCAGAGATCCCATGTCATTGGCAACGAGTCTGTAATTGATCTCAGATGCTCCGGCGTCTCTCAGAGTTTCCCTCACCTTATTACATGCATGGAGTTCTCCAAGGCAACTGTGATCGCAGGGGAAGCCTGAGCTTGCAGTTGACCTCTGGGGCATTTGGCATTTCCCTTGAAGCTAGGACCTTTTCACCTGCAGACGACCTTCGCGAGGCTGGTCACGTGCCAGTCCCGGATTGTCCTGTGAACTCGCCGTCACCTCAGTGACGTCTGTGTCTCTGTTCTGGGTATCGCTTTCCTTGCTGCTGTTTTTCTTTGTATGTTTGTTTTTGTTTTGTGTGTGTGTGTTTTGTGTGTGTGTGTGTATGTGTGTGTGTTTTTCCAGCTCATCTATTTCTTGAGACGCTTCATTAAATTAGCCTTAACACTAAAAAAAAAAAAAAATTCTTTTAGTTTTTTTCATATCTAGGGGGAAAAAAATCACCTAATTCATTTGTATCATGTTATTTACCGAAGCAAAAAATCATCGATCATCTCCCTCCTCGCTGCTTTGCCATCTTGAAATCAAGTCTGCGGACACATTTTTTTTAAGGTCAAAGGGTAAGTTTCATTACATGAAGAGATGAGGATATTGGCTCTTTCTCTTTCTATGAACGGAAACAGAGCTGTCATATTGGCTCATCCCGCCCGATTCATGGAAAGCTTTACCGTTTTCATGATCATGGGCAGTATCCCAAACCCCACTGACTCGTCAGCAGGGCTGGCTCCTGGCCTTCCATCCAGGGAGATGCAACTTGGAGAACCTGTGGTGGGGCCCAGGACACGGGGGAGGGGAATGGGAGGGGTACTGGGGGAGCCAGATAACCCGGGGCCTTTACTTCCCATAGCATAGACCCCCACCCTGCTGCCCACGAGGTGGGGCGACGATCACAAGAAGGGAGAGAATGCTGTTAAATCACTCTCCTCCTGGAGGGACCTCTGAGAGCCCGGCGCCTGGACGGTGGGGTGGCAGGGGGCGCTGGAGGGCGGGCCGGGCTGCAAAAGGACATTTCCTGGATCTAGGACGGCTCTGCCCCCACATTTAAACATTTTCCTGAAATCCAGAATGTAAGTTCAGGATGGTGCGTGTGGAGCCACCGCATGGCATTGTGGGGGGACAGGAAGTGATGGGGATGGTGCGTGTGGACCTATCTCATGGCATTGTGAGGGGCAGGAAGCATTGTGGGGGGACATAAAGTGATGGGGATGGTGTGTGTGAACCCTTTGCATGGCATTGTGGGAGACAGGAAGTGATGGTGCATGTGGTCCTGTCGCATGGCATTGTGGGGGCACAGAAACTGATGATGCGTGTGGACACGTCGCATGGCATTGTGGGGGGACAGGAAGCAATGGGG
>PVKZ01008957.1:0-13139 GCA_004027375.1 Macroglossus sobrinus
CCCCGGGTCTGACTCCACCCCCGTGTGACGTCACTTCCGCTGTAAAGCTCTCCCTGGCCCCGCCCTCGCCCTGGAGTCACCCGCGGGCTCTCCACCCTGCTCAGGGCTCACGCTGGCCGCAACCCTAACGCCTCCGCTGCAGCGAGGCCCAAGCGGGGACCTCAGTGCAGGATGCGCCCCGATGCCACGCCCCACCCTCGTGAGCACCCAGACGATAAGCGTCAGGCTGCCTTCGCCCCTAAGTTCGCCTGGAACACCGGCTCACCTCGGTTTACCGCTGACGCGCGCTACAACTCCGGAAACCATCAAAACCGAATCCTGACCCCGACGTAAATCACACCCTAACCTCCGAGGTGTCGTTCACCCGAACACTGGGCCAGGTCGCAGCCCGCACCCGACGCTGGCAGCAGCCGTGAACCCTTCCTTGCCTCGACCCCAAGCACAAGCTTCATCCAAAGGGGACTTTGGGTTCAAAGGGGCCTTTAAATGGAGTCTGAGCTCTCCTCCTCCTCCTCACCACCACCTCCAGGCTCGAGCCAACGAGACCCCCAACCCTAACTCTTACCCGAACCTTCAGTCAAAACCCAAACTAACACCCCCTTAACTCTTACCCTAGCCGAACTTCACCTCTACTCATACCCAGATCTGTCCCCTGGCCCAGCGTAACTCTAAGCTGACTCTTTCTTTCTGCCTTTACGATGGCCAAAAGGACCTCGGGCGAACCCATTATTAGGCATGGAGAAGTTCCTCGTTATAGAAATATTTTAGCCAAGAAGCACAGAAGAAATGACAAGAATTAACAGGTAGAAAAGGACTCTCAGTGGATGCTACTATCATCAAAAGAAAAGTCAAAAGGATTTGATGTACTTCCTTAGAGAACTTGCGAAAGTCTTTATAATTTCCTTGCAAACTGATTTAACAGAATGAACATTTACTTGTTTATTTCGTATCTATGTTCTTATTAAATATATATGAAATATTTTTGATTACCCATAGTTTGCCACGCCATCCAGCTTATCAAAAACGAAAAAGAGAGGACAACTAAGCTTTAGACACTAGGTGAAACAAAGAATGGGTGAGAAGGAGTTAGCTCTGGACTTACTTCTAGTGGCTCACAAATCGTTCTATTCTCAGTGAACCATGATGGCTAAACAAAACTCAAATGATTTACTTACTTAAAAATTGCTAATTGTATGTGTAGCTTAATTGTTTGAGGAAACATTATATACAAATGTCTTTTATTATAAATGTAGCTCTTTGGACGTTCATAAATATTTGTGATTTTAAAGTTTCTTCAGGTTTATGTAAGCTAAGACATGGAATCCAGCTATTGAATTGTACAGAACAGAGGGAGGAGATTCCTACAAGGCAATAATAATAATAATAATAATAATAATAATAATAATAATAATAATTAATAATTGTGACTAAAAGCTGAAAATATGGTACATTAATTTTGAAGAAATGTCATTAAAATATCCTTATATGAGGAGGAGAAGGCTCCTGAAATTAAATATTTAGTATTTCCCGGAGTGGGGGGAGGGCGCATCACTTTGGTAACAATAACTAAATTTTTAGTCAGATTCAGCACTTACTTACCAATTTAGGTTGGACACATTTTTACTGGAAATATAGAGTAAACAGTAACTCAACCTGAAATTAATTTCAAATCCAAGTTGACTGGCTTATGGTGAAAACGCTGACTGAGTAAACATCTATTCACCCTCCCCATTTTCTGAAACAATGGAATACAAGATACTCAGATTGATGGCTGCAGGAGAAATTATATCAACAGTAGTTCCTCTGGTCGTGAATTCACTTACTGGATGATGTCTGCGGGTTTAGAGAAGATTAGTCATTTTTCTATGATGGAATCCTGAATTTTATCCTAAAACATGTTAGTTTATACATGTGCTTATTTGAATAACACTATTTTCTGAACTTTTGAAGGAAGTACTACATTAAGACTCTAGCCCTAAAATGTTTTGTCCCAAATCATGCAAATGCTCCTTTAAAAAGAAGATCTTGTCACCTGCATTGTTTTAAATTTAAAATGGAACACACTTCTCTACTTCTTTGTTATCTGCCAAATATCATACAAAACTCTTTTCACTTATCTCGAAAGCACTTTTCTATGATTTGCTACCTCAACTTGCCAAAGTAAAATATTGCTTTGTGTTGCTGACGTTATCATATTTAAGGAAATGACTTTCCAATATTTTTCTCTAGTCCTTATTCATGCTTTACCGTAAAGCTTTAACTGTACTAACAGTAGTTAAGTAGATGGCATCACAAAATTCATATTTATTGTGAATTCACTTTTTTTCGCTTAACCGTAGCCACATGATCAACATCATGCTACTTAGTTGATTTCAGAAATATATTTTGCACAACACATTACTTCAATCTCAAAAGCTCAATTTTATTATATAATATCGGTCACTGGCTATCATAACTGTATTTTCAAAGATGAATGTAAGTAATCTCACTTTTATAATTCACAGATATTGATATTATCCAGCTTCTTTAGATTTAGAAGATTACTGAATACAGTATTTTAACAATGTCTCTGAGCCTCTGATAAGATTAATCCTACTGTTATTTCTTTCACATGGTCTCTTACCTTTAATACTTACTTTTTAAATACTACCCATCATTTTTATCTACATTTTCTATGTCTTCTAATGTAGATAGATTGCACTGTGCAATTATATTGTGTCTTTATTAAAACCTTCTATAATGAATCCTAAGATGCAAATCTAGCCGCACAAAGTAATTACATACAACTTTTCTTAAACATCTTGTCCAAATCGCTATTTTCTTCAGCACTGTTGTCTATATATTTGATGGACTAAGGTAAAGCAATCTATCTTATTTTTTAGATGTTCTAGCACCTAATGGTGGTTCATAGGTTAATTATAGGGTCCATAAATATATTTCAATTTACATTACTCTCCTGTATCTTTTCTGCCTTCTTACCTATATCTGGCCAATGATGACATATGATTAATGTCCAGTAGAAAGCCAATGAAAGTCATGCTCAAAATTTTTACTCTTAACTATTAGGTGGGGAGAAAAGATATTTATTTTTATTTGGTTGGTTTTGGCTAGGATTTTATTGTTTGTACTCTAGAAGTATGTCCTTATTGATAATGGCACCAACACAAATGACACATCTTAGTGTTGAAAGTAGACTCTCTACACTGTAATATTTTCAATGCTGCTATACTTAAAGCTAGGTAAACTCATCAAGTCATTTATGGGAAAATAATAAATTCCCTTGTATTTCTCCTTTATTTAAGATTTCTACCACTTCCAGTCAATGAGTCCCAACTAATTTCTGAAAACTATGTTTAGACACTTCTTAAGTAACACATTTGAAATAACACGCTTACGTTCTATAAGTGGATTATTTAGTCGTTGTCATAGTGTCAGTGCACCGAACAAAGCATCACTTCGTTAAATTTGAAGAAAAAATAACCGGATGCTACCATAAAAAGGAAGGCACTTAGATAAGTGACACTAATTTTTATCATGCACTGCCTTGCTTATGAATTTTTTTGACATTGTATGACATTTTAGATTATAAGGAGACATTAAGACTACATGCAGTTGGTCATATAGCTTAGTGGTTGACCATGGTGATTCTGTAAGAAAAGCTTGAAAAAGGTTAAAATTAGAGAGCGGTGGAACCACAGTAATCTCTAAAATGTCCTTGATAATCTTCCCCTGTCGGTATTTCTATCCTTGGTTCTTTCTTTCCTCTTGCATGTGGGCCAGAGAGTGACCTCTTTCTAACAATAAAAATTGGCACAGTAGATGAGACACAGTCACCTCAGTAATTATGTAACATATGACGATAGCTTATAACTTCATTCTTTCTAGTAGATTTGATGACGTGAATATGTGGCATCGTCCACGTGACAAGATGTTGAAGGTGATGTCTGAGCAATAGTCAGGAACCGTGGCCCTCAGTCCAGCATTCCACAAGGAACTGAATGCTACCAAATCCACAGGAGCTTGGAAGTGTACCTTTCTCTAGTCAAGTCTCACATGAGACCCTACCAGAGGCCAATACTTAATTTCAAACCTGTATGAGACTATGAAACAGAGAACACAGGTGACTAATTCCTATCCTACAGAAACTTCAAGATGATACATGTGTTGTTTTAACTTACTAAGTTTGTGTTAATATTGTTATGCTAATACACATGGCTTCAATAATAAGACCAATGAATTGTTAACTTATGACATCAAATTACATACACCTTAAGTTTGACACAAGAAAACATTTTAGTCTTATTTGGGAATAATTTTCATAAAGTAAATTTCCTTTCTGTAGAATTAGACATTGCTTAAATTATTTCCTTGTCTGTCTTCTTACTACATAAAAAGTAAATTTTGTGCTTTCCATAGT
This sequence comes from Macroglossus sobrinus, assembly GCA_004027375.1. Lineage (NCBI taxonomy): Eukaryota > Metazoa > Chordata > Mammalia > Chiroptera > Pteropodidae > Macroglossus > Macroglossus sobrinus. Next base: position 4,418 of record PVKZ01008957.1, read on the forward strand.
TTATTGATCCTTAGTAAGTAGAGAATGTAAAGTCTGCAGCTAATGAACTTTCAGCTTTACCATAGAAAAACGTCATCTTTTATTTTAAACTTTAACATTTTGCATTTATTTTTGTACAATCTGGACAGAAATGATTTATAATGAACAAAATAACTGTCATAGTTTAAGAAGGAATTTAAATTCCATTCACAACACTGAAAGCATTAAAAAGTCCATTTGTTATAAATGTTTAAAGCAGATTTACTACTATACAAAATATCTTCTCATTAACCTTTGTTTGAATTGTTCCAACATACTTCTTTATACCAGAATCAAACATACCATAAAATGCCATTTTCTCCAGGATAGAATGAAATGAGCCGCTCTGATAATGATCATTAGATGGCAAACTTTGAATTCTCTTCTATTTATCACCAGACAAGACTAATTTCACTTTGTTTCATGCTCTACAAATGTGCCAGTTACATGGTTAGAGCAAATTACATTTTGCTTTGGAATCACGTATAATTTAAAAACAAAATGAAACAAAAAAAAGTCAAGATCCATTAAATCCAATGGCAGAGAGGATAGAAAGATAACAAAATTGAATAAAATGAACTAGACGTAATTAATAGGGAAAGTGGTGCTTGTAAAGAATTGGATGCTGCATATTGTTTAATAAGGGTAACGATAATGCAATAATGCAAATTCAGAGAGATTTTAAAATGGAAAGTAAATTCTAAATTTTATGTGAATACCATAAACTTTACATTTGTCAAGCAATGAAGTTTTCTATGTAATGTATCATCTGACATGCTTTCATCGATGGGTTTGACCTATAAAGTTCACTGACAGTTTATAAGTCTCAGAGTAAACTACCTGAAAGGTATATTCCAGTTCTAACATTCTGAATCTGATGTAATGTGATTTACTATTTCCTCTTTTCTTTCTGTTGAGTACAATCAAAACCTGTGGATTAATTTCAGAAGCTAAGAATTATGAACAAATAAAGGATTTCTGAAAAGTTTTTTTAAGAAAACATCTTACCTTTCTCTTGCTCTTAATTCATATAGTTGTACTTTATTATTTTATAATAAATAGTATATTATTAACTCTCTTCCAATTAACTTTTGAATACCTAATGCAAAACAATTAGCTGTTAAGTGTCGCAAATGTAAGAATTCTACCTTTTAAAGCTAAATTTACTCCTGATATAATTGAGAAAAAACTTCCACAATACAAGAGGCACTTGAAACAGATGGAGCTTAGTAGTGGAACTATACAACTTTAGTAATAAAGCTTACAAATCTAAAGTTCAACTGGACTCCCACTGTCCAGGAAAGGACTGCTAAGACATGTTAGAGGAAATGGTTGTGTCTTTATCAGATATGGACCTAGATCATTGGAGAGATGGTTTTATAATTTAAAAATATCTTCCAAAAAGGCTTTCATCAGAAGCTCTTTTACAAAGATTGTCTAAATTGGGTTTGATGTCCACGTCCCTGACATATTCCTGAAGGCAGCACTAGCTCCTATTTTTTCCTCCAAGAGCAACCCTTTGGGCTTTATTGGCCGTTTTCAACAACTCCCACAAATTTTGACTAAAATTTTAAAATGGCCTAAATAAATACTTAAACAAAGTAGTGTGTGTGATTTGTGAATGGAGTTTGTTATGTTTTGCTCAGTTTTAATCGTTTTAATTTAAATTTTTACCAGTTCCTATTTTATTTTTATGAAATATAATAGATAATTAGTAGCTTGTGTTCACATCGTACAATTCAATTACTTTTTTCAATTATAGTTGGCATACAATAATATACCAGTTCTAGCTACATAGCAAAGTGATCAGAAATTCACATAACTCATCAAATGATCACCCCAGGAAGTCTCATACCCCTCTTCCCCTTACATATTTATTACAACATTATTAACCATCTTCCCCGTGCTACACTCTATATCGCCATGTCTATTCTGCAACTATTCATCTGTACCTCTTAATCTCTTTGCCTTTTTCTGTCCCCACACAACACCCTCCCATCTAGCATCCATCTCAATCAATATTCTCTTCTGTATCTATGAGTTTATTCCTGATGTTGTTGTTGATTTTGTTCTTTAGATTCTACATGTATGTGAAACCTTACAATGTATGTCTTTCTCTATCTGACTCATTTCATTGAGCCTAATATTCTCTAAGTCCATCAAGGTAATCTATTTTTTCCATCCCTTCCTTTTACTCTGTGTGTCTTTTAATCTGGGGTGAGTTCCCTGAAGGCAACACATATAGGGGTCTTGTTTTCTTACCCATTCAGCTACTCTATCTTTTGGTTGGAGCAGTTAATTCTTATCCATTCAAAATAGTTGTTCATAGTGATGTAATTATTACCATTCTTTATTTCCGTTTTTGATACATGTTTTTTTTTTTCTTCTTAAAGAAGTCTGTCCAACATTTTCTGTAATATTGGCTTGGTGATAAATTTCTTTATAAATAAATTTCTAATTGATTATTTTTTTGAAAATATAGACTACAATAAATCCCTCTCAATTAAAAACTTTTTAAATAGCTTCATCATTTAAATAATGGCTGTACTAAAATAACAGAATTTGCAATCTTCAAATGGGAGTTTTTACATTTTACATATAGATGAAACAGTTATTCTACAGTTTAAAATCTACTTTATTGCTTGGTTCATGAAGTAACATTAAAAGTAAATGTTATATGTGACATTAAGCTCCTAATTATTTCTAATGCCATGCGGTTTAGTATATAAAAGTGTTTGTAAAGAGACGCTAAACTATACTGGGATTCAGTCAGGCTGTATCACTTAACTTCTACTGAGAGAAAAATATGATTTATTTTGACATGTTTGCATTCAATATTAATAATTAAGAAACTTTTTTACATTTACTATTAGGGAATTTAAAGAAAATGGGAAGAAAAGCAACATCAACTAGAAATCCTATCATTTGTAATCTTGGAGTAATTTCAACAGGGTGATTTAATTTTATATATTTAACTGAGTAAAACCGTTTCAAATAGATGTAGAACAGAAACGAGATACAAGCTCTCTTAGAAATCTTAAGCTGGAATCCGTGAAGTTCCTTGTTCTTGAAGACAAGACTGAAACACTGGAGTCATAAACAATTCCTCAAGTTCAGAAAACTATAAGAATTCTACACTTGTAATTAAGAGTATCTATGTTTCTGTTTGTTTCATTTATTGTTCTCAGTAGAGTTGATCTACTCTCTCCTAGTCATTGGCTCTTAAACATCAACACCATAAGAATTAGCTGAGGAAATTATTAAAATTTTCAGATTTTGGGGATTATGCTTGAAGATTCTGGTTTAGTAGGTTTATGAGGCCATACCTAGGAATAGCATTTGTAAAAGGTCACTCTTTTGAGAGTTACACAGGCAAAATTTATTATCTCTGTAGCAAGATTTTAGTAGTACCCAAAAAAGACAGAAAAGGTTATCTTCAGGTAAAGTCATCTTTCATAATGGACACTAAATCAAAATTAAAATAGAAAATGATCTTAGCAAACAAGAAATGTTCTCTGCATGTGGATTTATTTTGTTATAGTAATAGTTTAGATAGTTTTTTTTTCATTCTTTAAAATTAAGACCGATAGTTCTCCCTGAACTATTGTACTTACTGATTAAAAATACCCAAGTCCTAACTTGTGTGATTTGTATAACAATGATGCTATGTTCCTCAGTGTATAGCATAATTTTAAAACTCTTGAATAATGAAATGTTAACTAGAACTGCTCAAGGAAATGGCTTTCCTTGGCCATTGTTATAAAATTGTTTTCATAGTATATAAACATGAATTTCTGGATTTCAAATTATGCTTTTTCTCTGGTTTTAGATGTTAGTCTTTTATACTTCTTTATAAAATCAACTTGATTTTTATTCTTCAATATAAAGTGACTCAAAGTCGTATTTTAAAATATAAACTGTATGAAATTTCTGTATTTGTTACAAGACCAGTTCACATTAATGAGTAAAGGGTGAATTTTTAACTTTAATAGAGAACTGATAAGATTGCTTTCTTCAGAGGATTAAAATGACTCAATCTTTTTTCTAAAAGTTAGCAAAATATCAACTTGTTCAAGAGGTTAATAGAAATGTGTTAGGTACATTTGCCCCTTTTCTACATATAAAAATACAAATTCTAAATTTATTTTTTTTGAAAATGCATTTTTAAAATATATGAATCCTTAAAACTCGACATAAATGTGGCATTACATATGCAATGTTTAATAATCAATGTTGATACATTTCTGTTTTACATAAATACTAAAGATATGTCTATGTTGAGAACACATTTATATGGAAAAGTAAATAACTGTTTAATAACAGTTTTGATAAATTGTGTAAGATACTGCATTACCATTCAAAATCAATATTCACATTAGACTTTATGATCTATTCCAGATATATGGACCTTTCTATGACATTTATATCTCAAACAGATGACAAGTGAATCCCAGTGTGTACAAGATTAGTTCATCATCCCCAGACGGAAGGCAAATGTTATTTCTCCCAATGCTAACTTGACTTACAAGAGTCCTTTTATTCTAAAGTAATATTATGTGTTTGAATTACTACTATTAGAATGTTGATATTTCTGTTTAGATTAAATGAAGGATATATAAAATGCATTTTCTGATTATGATGGCACAACTATTTTCCAAAAGATCTAAATGGATCATTGACTGAGAGCCTCTCTTCAGATATGGACTTATGGTAGCAATGAGACTCTGCCTCAGAGATCTCCAACTATAGAAAGCACCCTGACCAAGGTCCCTATTCCTGTACTCTGAAATTCGTTGCATTTAGGTCAAGGTCATGTTTCCTAAGGGTTGCTTACAGATGATGAATGAGAAAACAAAGATGCTAAGGCAGGTAACTTCCCGGGAGACACATGACTTATATGACATTTCACTATGAATTGAGGACTTCCTGATTATCATGCAGAATTTCATTTAAATGATAGAGTGATCACTTTAAGACACAGCAGTCTAGAATTGTTCTCTTCCTCCTTTTCACTTGGGGTCAGAAAGCATGTGACTTAAAGGTCTACCTTGCTTCTTCATCATTTCTCTCACACAGTAATATCACTTATGAAATGTTTCCTTGTTAAGAGATCATTATGATATCTAATTTTTAGATGACAGACTCAACTAAAATAACACAGGACATTAGGAGAGTAAGGATAAAAAGTAGTATTAGTATTATGGAATATATGAATTAAATTCAAAGTATTCATATACATTTAAAAAGGAATTTTGGAAAAAATGAAGATAAAGAAGTTTAAAAGATTTTAATATAGAACTTTAATATATAATTAATGTAAGCATTTATATATAGGTATATTATGCAGAGACATACATTGAATAGATTTAATACATATTAAATTAGGCAGAGGCAAAAAATTGAATAAGAGAACCTTGAGGATTATCGTATATCATTATTTAAATATGAGTACAATATAGAAGACTGCCATACGTTCTTTTAAACAAGTATAAGAAAATCCAATTACTATTTTATTCAGGTCAGCAACTACATGGTTGCTATCACTCTTTTTTCCACATCATTGACAGACACTGCAAGTACACAAGGGTTCTCTTTTCCACTCAACTCAATCTTTGTCAAGATATCTTCTCATAATTAATCAGAAAGCATGATTTGGCACATCTGTCTTAACCAAAGAGTTTAGCTCAATTTTGATCGAAAGGTATCAGAAAATGATACTCTAGATAACAACAGTAGTAGTTTAGGACGTGCCACCCCAAATTATGCCAGCTTTGCTATATAGATTACTTTGAGCCCTAGGCACTCAGAAAACTGCAAATTCAAGGAGAGGTATTCTATAGCCTCCCCTTATCTACTAAAGACAGATCCTCCAAAAGGAACTCAGTCGTGATAGACCCCTCTCCTTAGGAGTTTCATTAACTAGCAAAGATTGATTCTTATCACAGAACAAGCAAGAAGTGAACATTGACACCCAGACAAACTTTGTCACAAATTATCATATCTCCTATCTACTCTTCTAAGAAGGCATTTATCTTTCCCAAAAGCTATTTAGTCTAATAAAAGGTTTATACCTTCTTCCTTTTTCCTATTAAGATAGTATTTAATCTTGAATTCTAAAGCCACCCCTTTGAGTTACTCAATTTTCCTAGGTACCTCCTATGTATACATAAGGTATACATGAAAATAAATTTGTGTTTTTTTTCTCTTGTTAATCTGTTTTTTATTACAGAGTCTCAGTTAAGAACTAAGAAAGGTACACGGAAAATTACTTTTTCCTCCTCTGCACAGTCATAAATGCTTAATAGAGGGAGCAAATACTAAAACTGATGAAGACTAAGGGAAAAGTGCATAGATGATGATGTAAGAGAATATAGTCATAATAATATCAGCATAAGAACTGACTTTCCCACCATTAAGAGGTGTACACCTCACAATTGTAGGTCTAAAAGCAACTAGTCAACACCATGGTAAAAGCATTAGAAAAAACAATTATTAAATTTTTATGCTGACTAAATGATCTCCGTGGTATAGTTCATCCATTATATAGCATGAGTCTAAAAATTGAATGTTGATGAGTAAAATTAACCTATTTTCTTCTACTTTCAGTGAAAATCAAATTGAGGAAAATGGTTTAAATTAGCATAAGAGATGGATGTCATTCGAGAAAAACTTCTTAATTGCCTGAATAGCAATAACTTAAAATTAATGCTTATTTATGGGAGGAAAGGGCTGATACTTGACTTGGTTCATTGCAAAAAAATGAATAAATAACATAAAGCCACCTGGAGATGATTTTGAAAAAAAAGGTATATTTCAATAATAAAAGATAAATAAAATGCCATCTACACCTTAAGAAATGTGTTTCAAGAAAAGAAAAAAGAGGTAAAATAAGTAAAAATTATCTGGCCCTACAAAGTCTAAAGCCCTGAAATTACTGATATTTCCTTGGTTATCCAAAGGGAAAACTGAAATAACAAAATAAAACAGGAATGATGACTTCTAATAAAGATCTGTCACAATTTTAAAATTGCGCATTGTGTGCACGCTTCTAAATAGTGTGAGTGATGTTTACTATCATGTAAATAAACATTATACGGTCTGAAGAGTTATATACTTTCAAAAGTTTAACAAAGATCTCTGCGTGTCCTGAAAAATGTATATGTTCATTTAATGATAGATAAAGCAAATAACGTTTTGATCCTCCATTTACCCATATTAAATGACTCAAGTAAAAATTGTTTGGAAGAAGTCATGGAATTAGCAGAATGAGTCTGTTTCAATTATGACAACTTCTGTAGGGATCCACAAGAAAGAAGTGAATACCTATCTTAAGAATTACTGTAAATCAGGCTATTATAAAATCAACCTGTACCTGTATGAAGCAAACAGCTTTTCCATTATGAGAATCCCTCCTACCCTGGGAAATTACTTGAAGCCAGACCATCAAGAAGCAACTTTAGTTCTCCGGATTTGAGAAAAGACAAACATCAAATCTTTTTCCTACACATATAAACTATCCCAATATTAGCCATTATAAACAAGAAACATAATGTCAAAACATTTCTATTCTAGTCTTGACAAGCTAAATTAGTTCACTTAATATTTAGGGTGGCCTTTGTAAAATCCTTGACTAATTTTGCCAACTTCATTATTTATTTATTTTTCAGAGAACCATTAGCAGAAAGGAAGTTTTTAAATATGAAAACAGAGACATAATAATTAAGTATATAACATGACTTTTTTTTATTGTATTGCTACTTTCGTACGCTAACCTACTAATTATCTGTCATCAAAAAGTTAGCTGGAAACCCAATAGGTTTTTCTTCATTAGTGAATATTAAAGTATTTGGTATGATGTTTATTATAATTTTAGAAACGATAGTGATTGGTCTGTTTCTATATTCCTGCAACCAAATGTCTTTATTTCAATGCTTAAAAGTTTTTAGTGTTACAGAAAGATCAATGGATTATTTTGTCCTCTATCTATGAAGGACAGGAACATTGGAAAATGTTTTGCCCAATAGTAAACGCTACTTCTCAAGTCTTTTTGATAGCTTCCAAAAAATTAGTTTACATCCAATAACTCTCATTGAAACTCTGCCATGCTTTATTTTAACGTTCTTTTACTTTTGTGATGAAGGTGATTAAATTTCTCTGGAAAATGGAGAAAGCTATTAATTGTAAATCAAATAGCCAAACTTAGCTTGAAGTTCAGAAAGCTTTAGTTTGGAATATGTGACATCAAAACTTGATAAACTGAAATAATTTGAAATGATTTAAAACATCCAAAAATGTTCATCTGATACTTGTTGTGAATTCAAAAGAAAGTTCAATCTCTGCAGTTGTTCGTGCAAGAGAACGTCCCCTCAGAAAGCGCAGTTAGCAAGTCGCTTCTTAGAACAACACTGCAGCTCAACACAATAGCAGTCTCTCAGGAAAAAGGATGAGTACTGGTCCAGGTTTCTGAGACAGGCTTACAGAGTGACACAGGCTCCTCTCAAAATAGAGCCAGGACACTATTGGTCAGATGATCTCACTTGAAAACAAACTATCTTTGGATATCTGCCCTATAATATCTTTGGATATTCTAGGCCTAAGCATAGCAGTATTGTTTACCGGTACTGTAACTCTGTACTGATTCCCAGGCCGAACGCTTAACATGACAACAACCTTAACACTAACCCTGAAGCTAGACTTATATTTA
>PVKZ01008958.1:0-13136 GCA_004027375.1 Macroglossus sobrinus
ACAGGTGGTAGCGAGGGGAGACGGGGGGCAAGGGGGGGACACGGGGGGCGAGCCGTGCCACCGTTTACTGTGATGGTTCAAGTTCACGGGAATGATAAAAGCGGATGGTGTGGGCTGGGCGTTGTAGTTGTGTAAGATCTATTCCCTGAGACTCAATTCACTCTCATCTGCAGCACCCACTGCATGGCCCAGAGGGGAGAGCGGGTTAGGCAGCCGTGACCCTGCTCCGGGGGGGAGGGGTGTGGTCCCATGCATCGGTTCCCCACTCCGGCTGCACGTGAGAATCATCTGGAAAGCTTTTTAAAAACGGTGACGCCTGGGCCCCCTCCTAGCCCAACGCAGTCGGGCTCTCTTGCAGCAAGACGTAATTCCCCAGTGCAGTGCGACGCAGGACGGGCTCCGTGCCAGAAGTGACTCGAGAGAACGAGGTGACGGGTTCTGAGGGCGCAGAGGAAGTGGGCTGGGGTGGGTCGGGGGAGGAGGTGGTGGCCGGGGGTGTGGACAGAGGCTGTGAGAACCAACCCACGATGCCTGGACGGCAAAGGGCGCGCTCCACATGCGCTCCGAGCCCGCCGTCTGCAACTTAGTTTGTGCTGTCACCCTAGGCGATCATCTACCATCACTGTCCTCAGCGTCCTCAGAGGTAAAGTGCCACCAACATGGGGCTCAGTGACAGACATTTCATCTCTTCCAGCTCTGGAGACAGGAAGTCCAAGGTCAGTGTGGGGACAGGGCTGGGCCTTTTTGGGGTCTGTGAGGGAGAGTCTGCCGCAGGCCTCTCCCCCAGTAATTTGCCTGCCATCTTCGGGGTTCCTGGACGTGTAGAGGCACCACCCCAGCCTCTGCCTTCATCATCACATGGCTTGGCTCTGGTCTGTGACTGTGTCCAAACGTCCCTTTTTTGATAATGACACGGTCCTATTGGATCAGGGCCCACCTTAACGGCCTCGCTTTAATTTGATCATTTCGGTAAAAGCCCCGTGTCTCCAAATAAAGTCACATTCTCGGGTCAAGACTTCGGCGTACGAATTTGGGAGCATGCGATTCAACCTGTCACAAATTGGAACTAACCATTTTATTGCTATTATTATTATTTCCACTCGTTTTTGAACGTGAGGTGCCAGACTCTGCAGAATATGGCCTTATTAACCCTTCCTGCAACCCAGGGCAACAAGTGGCAGTGACCTTATTTCAGACATAAAAGGACAGAGCAGCCCAGAGGTGTGTGTAGAAGCCGCCCTGCGGTCACAAAGAGGCCCAGGGCGGAACCTTTGCTGACCAGGTCCTAGGCTTAGTGTCCATTACGTTCCCATAAGGGACGGGGCCAGTCTGGCGGAGCGCGCGAAGCCCCTTCAGGTTTCGGAGATCTGTATTCTCCTGTCGGGGAAGAGCGACGGGCTGACGTGGCTTTGCCATTCTCAAGAAGCTGCAGCTCTGCGGGGCTCAGGGGAAAGGTGTGCGCGTATTGGATCGATCCTGGAGCACCAGCTGTCTCTCTTTATTCATAGCTCTTCGGAGCTGCGAGTACAGTTCAGAGCGGGAGGAGGAGGGAGGGGGAGGACTGCAGGTTGCGTAATTCATCCCAGGAAGAGAGCCAGAAAGGAAAGGAGAATGCGAGCAGCGTCGCACTCAGGCGGCCGGCTCTGCAGAAACCGGACGAGGGCTGGGCTGGGCCGGGCCCGGAGACGTTCAGGGAGCACCGGGCGGGAGGAGCCTGCCTTTTGCAGCTGTGCCGGAGGCGCGATCTAGATTCATAAACAATGGTCAGCCGCTCTGCTCAGCTCAGTGCGGCCGTGTCCGAGAAGCCTGCTCTGGGCAGCTGTGTAGCTGTGCCCACTCTGTGGGAGCCTGGAGCCTGCAGGGCTGCAGACGCAGAGAGATATGGGCAGAGGAGCTGCGGGGATGCTGAGGGGAGGCTCAGGAGCAAGGCTGGGAGGGGTGGAGTCAAGGAGGGCTTCTTGGAGGAGGTGATGGCCAAATCTTCAGAGATAAGTACAGTGGAGTACCGGCGTCAAGTGAAGGAGGCAGCAAACGAAGGCACACATATGTGGAACAACACGCACGATGACCCACACGCACGGTGACCCACACGCATGACTATTTTAATTCAGGCTAAATATGCCTCTTCTGGTGAGGTGAATAACGCCCCACCTTCTCTTCAAGGGTTAAGGCAGCTCACCTTCCTAGCCTTTCCCACTCGCGTCTCGTGGGGACCAGAATATAACGTGACCCCCTCCAAATTTATAGCTTCGTTTTGGCACAATCGGCTTAGAGTTGCCAAATATATACTCAGCTGAATGTGAATCAGAAACATCAAAGCACTTTAAAGAAAGGATTAATTATTAAGAGCCCATCTATTAAGGCTTAGCACTTAGGAACCAGCGACCAATCGGTTCTGGACAGCGCCGTGAGGAGATTCTGGACATACTCATTAGGCTCTCGTGCCCTAACGTCTCGCAAAGTGCCATCTGACCCAGGTCATAAAAGTTCACATCACCCCCGCTAACTATGAACATTCTTCCACTACCTTCTCTCGAGCTCACCCAAAGATTAGCCAAACATAGCCTGCTGTTGCAAAGTTTTATGTACTCTGCCTTCCTGCTGGCAAAATGATGCTTCGTTGGTAAAAGGTGCAAGGGGCAGAAACCCAGGAAAAAAATTCTGTTGTGAGTATAAACACACTTCCCTGCACTGTAGTATGCTGACGAAGGGATCGGATAAAGCCAGCGCATCACGGAGATACATTTTTCCTTGGAACGAAAGCCTGTTTTCTTTGTAATGTTAATCCAAATGTGGATTTTAGAAGAAAATTAAATATTGATGAACCTTTTAGAAAAATCTGTGGATGATAATGTGTCTTACTTCATCGTCAAACTTTTAAAGAAACTGATGATTATTCTTTCCAAGTTACCTTTCTGGCTGTAAACACTTCGATTTTTATTCAAACAAAGTTTTTATTGTTACATGATAAATCTGTGACGCAATTCATCTGAAAGCAGTAACTTGAAAATCTGAACCGTTTATAAAGTGGCACAGCTATGAGAGCAGGGAAGTAGGCACGTAAATCATTCTAGAAAAGCAGAAATTACTTAAGTATTTAAAAAGCAGGAGGAATTTAATCCAGGGAATCAGCTACACTGGTGAAGGAAGATCCAAGAACCCACACAGAATAAATAACGAATGCAACAAAGCAACCCTCACATCAGCAGAGGAAGGAAAGCCAGGACGGCCCCAAACTGGATGGCAGAGTCCATCCAGGCTGTGCTATACCCAAGGGCCAAGGTCAGCAGCCAGGCGGGAAGGACACGCCAAGGCTGGAAACGAATACAGAGAGAGACGGCCACCCAGCCTTTCCCTCGCTGGGGCATTGCTGTTTCTCATTCAAGACACTCTTCGGCCAACTGTAGCCCCAAACCAGCCAAGACGGGCATCTGAGAACTCGTGTCAGCCTCTGTGCAATGCAGCTGTCGCAGAGAATGGTCAGGAACAGACAGACGGGCCAATGGACCTGGGATCCCCACGGCCTGTCGGCTTGTCACTGACTTTCCGTACTTGCGAGGTGCAGGGGTGAGGACATGCGAGCTCCGTTTTGATAAAGACCCTGGAAAAGGGGGAGGAGGGAGCAAAGGGAAAACGATGGAGAAGTAGAGACTCGGGCCTGAGTTGGAACGCGATCTTTCTCTCTCTCTTTTCCTCTCGACTTTGGAGTCTGCCTGGTGTGTCTTCCCATTTTAGTTTCAATTTTTAAAAGTTTTCTTCTGATTTTTCCTGTTTTACTCCACGCCTTTTAAAAATTATCCCAGGCCTAACGGGCTCCTCCCTGAGCACCTGGGGAAAGAAAGCTCCGTGGCAGGAGAGCGTGCTTTGGGCACAGAAGGGCGTCCTGCTCCGTCCTGCTCCCCCCTTGTCATGCGTCTCTGTGCTCAGACGCTCCCCGCTTCTCCTCTGCCGCTCCCCGCTTCTCCTCTGCCGCCAGCCTGGGGCTCCTGAGAGCTGGGGCCCCTCTGCCACGCACGCAGGCTGCGCGCAGTAGGTGCCCGACGCTTTAGAGTTAAGATTGGAAACCTGTGCCTTCCATTGACCAAATATGTGACGGGGGTCGGGGGAAGGTTTTAACTTCTCTGAAATGGGCTTTCTCTTCTGAGCAGTGGAATGTGTGTGTGTGTGGGGGGGGGAGCTTACTGTGGACGCTGAGTAGTTTTCTATGAATAATGTATCCCGTCTGCCCAGCATCTGCCCGGAGCGGCATGGTTTCGACTGTCAATCATTTTTAATGCAGCGCTCTTGCCTGGGTCACCCCGATAAACCTCCCCGAGGTCTCCCTTCTTCTCAGCAGGAGAGCCAGAGTGGCCCTTTTGCAACATAAGCTGGATCTCCCTGTCACATCTCTCTGTCGTCTGGCAGTGGCACGCGTCACACTCAGAACAGGGGCCTTTCAGTGATCTACCGCACCACCGTGTGTCAGCCCGTTCCCATGGCGGCGCTCACCCTGTCCCCTCTGTCTCTGCTGCTCGCGTGCGGGTCCTGGGCTACTCTGGCCTCCCCGGCCAGGCTCCCTCCTCCCCGCAGGCTCCATCCTTCTAGGCTGGGCTTCCTCCTCCCCGGCCAGTCATCTCCCTCCTCCCTGGCCTGGCCCCCTCCTCCCCAGCCGGGCCTAGTTTCGCCTTAGAGCCTTGGCACTGGCTGTCCCGGTACTTTCCTCCCTGCCCGCCCCCCGTGTCCACACAGCGAACCCCTCATCTCATTGAAGCCTTTGCTGAGACTCATCTATTTAACACTGCGCCCCACCCCTATACCTGCCCAGCATCCCACCATCTCTGATCCTCCTTCATCCTTTAAACTCCTCCTTCTCCCAAGCCATCAGCATCCCCCGATATTCTCGGGAATTCCTTCGTGCTCCCGCATGATTCCACTTGTGTGAATCAGCGGGCGAGAGTCTGCGGTTCTAATTCCTCTCTTGCCACACAGAAAGCAAGACCCTCTCTGGGCTCCTGTGTCCTTATCGCTCCGTGAAAAGGATGCTCTAGATGGACTTGGCTTGCCTTCAGAGTTTACCCTTGACCGCGCTAGCCCATGCCCACATTTTGAGGAGCCATCTGCTCGGCAGCTGCAACACACCTGCATTGCCCTTCATACGTCTGTCCCCATTGTCAGGCTGGAGGTGGCGGATTAATAACACGAGAGACTGAACTCATGCGTGAGGGGAAGCCAGGTGAGGAGACTTCTGCGGGGCATCTTTTGGGGAAGAGCTCTCAGCAGAGCTGTCAGGCCTCCGCCCCTGTCCTTCTGCAGCACCTCACGTGGCCTTTTTACTACGCTCGTGGAGGGATAAGAGGGTGTGGAGATGACCAGGGTCCCAGTTCAACTTCGTCCCTCTACAGAATAATTAGCAACCAAGAAAGAAAGAAATCCAGAGATACCTTATAAGGACCTTTTGTAAGATATCTCTGGATTTATCACAGTTCTCTCCAAATCATTATATATTTTTAAATATTATTAACCTATTTTAATGTTTTCCCCTCCCTGAGCCCTCGAGCACGCTGTTGGCTGGTGAGCAAACATGTCTTCCCCTAGCACGATCTTCACCTCCCTCCCGGGTGCCCGTGAAGGAGGCCGACCGGGCTCTCGTGAGCATTGGCACCCCTACATTTCCCACTCTCCCTGGCCCTTGCTTGGGGAGCCCCTGAGGAGTTCTCTGCATATCCAGTGAATTTCGCTCGCAAGAGGGATTGTTGATGTTTGCTAAAAGAATGGCCCAATGAATAGATCCATCATTTAAACGTCAAGAGAAAAATATCTAAGGCAGTAGAAATGAAGAAAAGAAATAAAAATCGAGATGCAAGATGCCTTTTAAAGAAAAAAATCTACATCTTGATAAAAAGAGGTACAGATACTGGATATTGTAGTGATTTTGGGCGCAGCGCTGGGAAGAAGAGGCAGAATTCTCTTTCTGATCTCCCACACTGCCCGAGAGAGAAGTCTTGTGTGTTAATGAACAGATCATTTATATTTTACGTGACCTGTCAGAGTTTCCTTTATGCAATGACCATAGACTACACACAGCTACCTTTTGTGAAACCTGGAAACGTCATTGCCCGGGGCCGGATGTTATGTTCAGTAAATAATTTAGCAACAGAGCTCTCTCCGTTCTATTTGCAGTGAGTTAGAATGTATCTCTACGGTGAGCGTGAGGCACTGCTAGCAGGTGCCCAAACCCAAATACATCCCCAGCGTGCCCGGATTCTCACCGAAAGGGCCCCACTGGTTCCTAAGATACTTCAGAGTTCGGAATTGCTTCTGTGCTCAAAATCAACCACGTGTCCGCTTTTTTCTCCTGGCTGCTTTGACTCTGAATTAATGCAAATGCCTGATAGGGATGTCCATTCATACCTTCGAAGCATTGCTCATCTCCTAAAAGGCGTCACATGGAAACCACACCACGTGGCACCTCACGACATGACTGTGTGTCACTGTTTGCTGTCTCACTGCAATGACATCGTCCCCGGCAGGGTCCTACACACACACACACACACACACACACACACGCGCGCGCGCGCGCGCGCGCGCACACACGGAAACTGAGGCTCAGGGAGCTTGTGGTTCCCCCAGGTACCCAAACTGGTGTCTTCTGCTCATGGTTCTTCTCATTCAAAATATTGTAGTAAGAACCTTCTGCATGCAAGGTGATGTCGCTGCAACAGACACTGGGTTTCAGAGCTGAAAAGGACAGAGGTTGTCCCCGACCTCATCGCACGTAGGTTCCAGTGGAGAAGACGGACACTGACTGACTCTGTGTGAAGGATGACATCATGACCACAGCTCCGTGGGGGGTAGGCATGGGGGGGTGGCGGGCACACAGGGGGCCTGGCACAGTGCTGGAAGCTTCTCTGAGGAAGCGGCACATGAAATCAGAACTAACTGATTCAAAGAGAGGAGGGAAGAGCATTTCATGTAGAGGGACGAGCGGGTGGGCGGCCCTGGGACAGAGCGGAGGGCTTCTTCCATCCGGGCCTTGCCCTGCGGGCGAGCAGGCCCTTTCGCTGTGACAGTGAAGAGACCAAGCTGTGGCCGCAGAGGGCGCCTCTGTCTCCCCGTAAAAGACTCAGCCTGAGTGTGCAGAGGGCTTTGGTTCAGGAAGGATGGTTTGTAACAGCTCACAGCAAACACACCAGGGTATGCGAATTCATGGCCAATGGTGGCGGTGTTTATCTCCTAGAACGAGAGGAACGTGATAATGTAATAATTATCATAACGTCGTCGTAAGGACTGGGATGGGAGCATGAGTGTAACCATATTACCCGATGAATAACGTCAGCTCACGTGTCGATAGCACTTTCATTCATAATCGCTTCTCAGCTTCTCACCAACCGTGCGAATGGGCCTGACCGTCCGGTCTGCACTGCTGGGGTCACGGAAGGTCAGAGATCAAGTCACGTGCTCACGCGACTCACTCACGTGTCAGAGGTAGGACTCGAACGCAAGCCCTTGGCGCTAACCGAGCCTGGATCCTGGCCTCCCCACCTCGCAGCCACGTGTGTCCTCTTACGACTTCTTGACTTTTCTGAGAAATCACGGGATTAGTTAAGCAACAGATCTGGATCATTTAGTAACCATTGTATGACTGTCTGCTTTGCTCTGAGCCCTGTCCCGGGTGCCGTGGCTTCAGATGAACGATGTATCATCCTGGCCATTATTGCATCACAGTGTAGCCAGAGAAATGGAAAGTAAACCCCCAGTGGCCACACTGCATGACGAAGCTATGGCTCAGGGAACTACGGGAACCAAGGGAGAAATTTCTAGATACCGAAGGGGAGAGAGAGAGAGAGGGTCAGGGCCTCAGGCCTGCAGAAGGGTGTTGGAAAAGTGACAGTCGGATGAGCCTTATCACGTGAAACAGACTTCATGAGAAGGACCAAGAGGGAGGCCATCCAGGCAGAGGACCGCGTATACTCAGTGGCCAGCGACGAGCACGGTGGTGCGTCTGGGGGCTGGAGCAAAGGGCAGGAGGAAGGGTGTGGTAGGGAAAAGGATGGGAGACGTGGGGGCCAGAGCACACGGGGCGTTGCACGCCGTGAGGAAGGCCATGATGTTTTTCCTAGAGTTAGCCGGGCTCACAAGGTTTTGAGCAAGAGGTCAGTTCAGCAGGGGGCGGTCGCTTGCCTCGGAGCATGAGGGAGGAGGCCAGGAAGTGTCTTGGGCTTCTGACATGGGTGACTGGCGGGACAATGACGTCGCTGCCAAGATAGGGACTCCCACAGACTATGAGTTCAAATTTGGACACGCTGACTGTGAAACCCTCCGGGGACATCTGCCAGGCAGGTGAAGACAGCTGTGGATGTGAGCGTGGCGCTCGGTTCAACAACAGCATTGAACACTGGGTGTGTTCCCACACTCAGCAGGAGCAGACTGGTCCGGTGAGTCAGTGACGAAGGCCCTGTGTGCCCCGCCTTGCCATGAAACGGAGATGGAGGTGGCTGGCCCCAAATGTTCAGGTGTTACACTCGCGACAGCAATTCCTAGAGCATGAACCATGTGACAGACACTGTCTTGTGAACTTGACATCAACTTGCACATTGCGGTCGGCGGCTGCTCTCCAAAAGGTAGGTACTCACGTTATTTCCGTTTTATAGAGTAAGGAAACCAAGGCTCAGAGAAGTGAATTAACTTGCCCGAAGTCAGTCAGCCGAGCCTGAAGGCAGGACTTCACCCCGGAATGAGCAGCAGGGCCTACATTTCTACTTGCTGCCTTCACCACTCAGGGTTCTGTTGTCGCTAGTGTGTGAGTGTGTGAGTGTGTGTGTATGTGTGTGTGTGTGTGTGTGTGTGTGTGTATGTGTGTGTGTGTGTGACAGCGTCCCTTAAAGAAGGAAGTAGCGTAGAAACTTCGATTAAGTGAAAATCAACCATCATCAAGGAAATACTTACCATCGAAAGAGAGCTTGAAGAGAGCCCAGTCTCACAGAAAGAAGATTCTCTAAAAAGCTATTGGTACAAGAAGTAATGCGTTAGGGTTCCTCCAAAACACATTTATTAAGCCATCAACAGGTGTTGAGTACCCACAGGCACAAAGCGGGGGCTGGGAGTCGAATAGTAAACACGAGAGACCCTCGCTACTCAGGGCGTGGGGAGCTGACCAAAACGGGAGACGAACATGAGGCATTGTGCCGGCCCGAGACGAGAACCTTCCTACCGCATTTTACAGAAGAAAACCTTGAACGCAACCTGCCCGGACTGTGCTAGGTGACCGAGGACCCGACACCGCACTCTCTGACGGGTCTCGTGTCGTGGATTCCTCTCAGCATTGCACGGGCCTCTGGCAGGAGGGCAGAGCAAGCAGGGACAAAGAAGCCTGGGAGGGAGAAGAGATGACATGCCAAGTGGCGACCGTTGTTTTGTTGTCGGTGACCATGATAGCCAGCACTGTAAAGGTCGCGGACAAGGGTGTCATCTCAGAGCCAAGCTGGAGGGTGAGCGCCACCTCCATTTCACAGATGAGGACAGTGAGGCCACCAGATGTGACATGACTGACTAGTTAGCAGTGATAGTCCACCTCCCGGCCCCTGGGCCTGGGCGGCCTCTCTGTTTCAAAGTCGTGTTGCCATTACCAATGTTTCGAGAGACCCTGGTGGCAGAGGGAGACTCGTGAAGACCTGGGGAGTTTGCTGGTGGATGCCATCTCTACAAGTCAGCTTCTGTGACACCAGCTGCAGTGGCGGGCGCAGAGAGAATGCCGCTGTGAACCAGTGGGCGTCTCCCCTGTTTGAGGGGGTGAGCCCTGGGGAAGTCATCGCCCTGGGCTTGACAGTGTTTAATTTTACTTTCTAGAGAAGACATGTAGCCTTGCTTGGGGGCAGCTATTGTCCTGACGAGGTCTGTCCCGTTCTGGGGAGCTCACGGTTTGATTCAGAAGCAGCAAAGGCTGTGCCAGGTCCACTCTGAGATCATCCCTCCTGGATTGTCACAGCTGGAGCCTGGCTTCCTCTGGACTCGCCACCACAAAGACTGTGAAAACAGCTAGAGTCCCTTCAGCCCAGATCTGTCACATCTTGTGCCCTCTGTGCTGGATCCAGAGAGTCTGCACATGTCCTGCTACAACCGAGGGAGTGAGAGGACCGTCTCTGGCCTGCGTCACGTGGCAGAGGCCAACCCCTCGGGCCCGGCTGCACTCATCGATGCACAAGGCACTAATTTTCCTGCTTTCAGACTGACAGGAAACTCACTGTACCCAGAAGTGCGTTTCTGAGGGCAAAGAGAAATGAGTCCTTATTTTCCTTTAAAAAGTGTCTTGTTTTGTTTTGTCTTTTTCTCCTTTTCTCACTAGTGTTGAGTGCATATATATGCTTGCTGAGATGGAGAAGCTGGAAATTTTTAAAAATTGTGTTACACCCCAACCCATAAGACAGAAATACCCCAGGGACACAGCGAGAGTGGCAAGGGGCGATGTTTCATTCAGTGAGAGCTTGGGGATACCACATAAAATTTATCCTTCTGTTCTTTCACGAAATACTTCGTACCCAAATGTGTCCAAGGAAAGTCCTTGTGGTGATTATGTTCCAGACGACAGGGAATTCATTCTCCTTCCTTTTTTTCTGCATGGCCACCAGAGCTGTGCTCCTGGGTGACAAGGACTGTCTACACACCCTCTGTGTCCCAGCAAAGTGAGAACTGCTGTGAGCTAGTTGAGAAATATAGCTCACGGTCCCCATCAACAGAATTGTCTTGTTCAATTGAGTAAAACACTCTTATAAAGTCGTTAAACCAACTCTAGGTCCATGGAGGCCAGCACTCACGTCTCTGCATTTATGGTCTTGAGATCAAAGGCAAGAGCTGGATCCCAGTCAGTCCATGATGACTATTCCTTGAGAAAATAAATAGACAGTGAATGAGAACTTAGCCTGTTAATATTATGTTTAATACCGCCTGCTCCTAGCACACTAAAGCGTTCAAATACATGGTCCAAATAGAGTAAAGGGCAGCTTAACTCCATACATGCGACAGTGGACTGATGAGAATCTTTACGGAAAGGTTCTCAGGAAAATGGATATGTGAGTTGATTTCTGAAGGGCTTTGTCCTCTAAGAAAGTCCACAGGTGAGGAGAGAATATGAGGGACATAGCCAGGGACAATATGGGCTAAGGGCTGGGCCTCTCTCCAGAGCTTGCAGGAGTAGAGATGGCAAGACCAATGAGAGTGCAGAATTTCTTTCCAGAAGAATCCCGATTCCCAAAGCAGATGGTGCTTTCATTCTATTCCCCATCTGGAACACCAGCCCTTACTTAGGACTCAGACCCTACCTCCCCTTGCCTCGCTCAAGTCCAACAGCACCTCTAAGATCCTCAGCCCTTCCCAGAGAACTGGTATTCCTTCAGCCTTACCGATACCTTTGTTTGCTTCTCTTATTTTATGCAGAAGTCAGGGCCAGCCTGGGCCCTGCCTTGGAGGTACCCAATAAGCAGTGCTGAGGATGGGATGGGAGGAAAGGGGGAAGGGTGGGGATGTTTAGAGGTCACCTGCATTATAAACATGATCATGTTCTCATCTGAATTAAAACAAAAGACAAAACAAAACAAAACTGAGCTGTAAAATAAAAACGAATTCATTGACTTAATAAATGCTTTATAAAAACCATCAAAAATCAAATTGTTTTTAGAAAATTTCCCTGTTTTGCTATGAGCTTGCTAGTGCTCAGCCTATTTATTGGAACACTTATTATCAGCTTGGACTGCGGTCCCTCTCAGTAAGGTTTGACTAACAGAGACTTTTTCAGAGCAACTGGGGTTCAAGCCCAAAGAGCAAATAAATTTATTGTTCAACCCAGGACACTTTTGAGGGGAAAGGGAATACTGTTAGTAACTGTGCTGGGAAAACAGGCAGACATGTGGATATGCGTCCGCCTATCAGAACAGCAAGCACTGGGCCTGAAGGTCTTAGTACTGGTTCATTGGAGTAGGATAAAGAAAATAGAAACACATACTTTTTTTTTTTTTAATTTGGGCATACTTATTTATTTGGTACATGCTTGATGTAGCCTTGTAAAAATTCAGCAAATCAAATCCGAATTCCTCAGCCTGGGATTCAAGGTCTTCCGCCCTCTGGCCCTCTGCCTGTAGCTTCTCTCTTCCCACGCTCCGCACAAGCAAAACTATCCCCTTAGCACCTCCAAACGCTCCTTTTCCCTATTTGAAAATTCGGTCCATCCCTCAAGGTCCAGTT
The DNA here is from genome assembly GCA_004027375.1 of Macroglossus sobrinus. Lineage (NCBI taxonomy): Eukaryota > Metazoa > Chordata > Mammalia > Chiroptera > Pteropodidae > Macroglossus > Macroglossus sobrinus. The sequence goes on from PVKZ01008958.1 coordinate 12,214, forward strand.
CAGGGTTAACACCATGCTTGTCTTCTCCCACTTTATGCCCCTGACATTTTGAAGTTTCTATCTTGTTCTATTGTAACTTAGGTTTCTACTTTATTTGCCTTCTGACGATTTTTTTGTACGTAGCCACGTAGCTTTCTAAAGGAGCGTGTAGCTCCTTTTAAAAAGTACACACTGAGGTAGGATCTGGAATTAACTTCAGAGTGATGTAGCTTTACAGTTCTTCTGTCATGCTGCTCGTGACACACTTTCCTGGGCCCTGGGGACCCAACTGCAGGGCACCCTCCCTCACTTCCTCTCCAGCTGCTCTGCTCCACCCTGGGGAAAATCTTCCTGTCCTTCTTCAAAGACCTTTTACTTCCCCCTGAATGGCATTTATTTAATGATCTGTCTTTTTCATTGCCAGGGAGCCTCTCAAAGGTAGCAGAGACTAGGTCTAATTAAGCTTAGCAACACCCACCCAGGCCCACACCCACCCACCTGCTTGGGAAGGGGCCTGCCAGCCAGCAAAAACGCTAATGAATGAACTTCATGATATTAACTTACATTGCAATTTACCTAAGAGAAATGACGATGGGGGAGCCACCGCCTCAATACCTTCTCCTTTTAGAAAACTAATTGGAAGGTTCTCTGTGTAGGTGGAGGGAGGGGGGACATTGGAAGGACAATGGCTTCTTTGCTAAATTGGGAAGTAAGTTCACAGACGTGCTGTAGACAAATTACTTATTTTTTTTTTTAAGTAATGAAAGTTCTCCACTTTTAAATTGAATAATGTATAGTTCCTGACAAAGAGAGGTTGGAAATGTCAATTACATCCGAATCTAGATATTCCATCAGATGTCTATTATGTAAGCTTAATTATTGAACTTTTTAAAGTTATCTCCTGCTGACTCACGTTCTCCATTAGCCGTCTTTCAAATCGCAAG